>JAQFVV010013398.1:0-68432 GCA_028023455.1 Epiperipatus broadwayi
GTTTTAGTGTTTAATTCAAAATTATTAGAAAACATTTTATTTAGTTATCCCATGAAGCTTTTTAATGTTCTGGCGATATTATTACCTCGGCACGTTGATGCATCTTTATTTCTAGTTAGATTACAATGATTTAATAATTACGGTACAAATTGCGTTTTCCATGGATCCAATTTTTTATATTTCTCTTCTGTAAAATATAAACTTCATTTTCATTCATTATTATTTTATAGACACTACTTCCGATCCTTAACTATTTTCTAGAGTATTTTCTCAAGTCATCTTAAAGAAAGCAATTCAAACTACTTCAATATTAAAATTCCTTTTGTCCATTTATTCTTATACGAATATTTATTTTCCATTATATTCATTAACTTTGCGCACAATGTCCTTTCATTGTTTTTACACGCACGAAAACAGCTTTCATAGTGATACGCTATATAAACTATATCAACGAATAACATTAACATATTTGGAATATTATAAAATTTACAACTTGGTTTTAAGAATCTATCCATTTTCTATTGAAAACTCCGATTATATTTCGATAGAATCCACCGGCAGGTTACTGTAAAGTTAGTGAGACATTATTATGAAAAACTTTTTTAAATTTTATTCTAAGATTCTCTTCAGATGATTTTTAAATTGTCAGTTGGTTTCTTTCAAAGATATTATTAAAATTATAATAAAATTGACTAATAAATTGAAGAAAGAAAGAAATTTTAGAGAGCTTAAAATTTTACCTCTGCTCTGGAGTCAACACATTTTTGTTCTCTCTTTTATACAATTAGTTGGCGCGATTTTTTTGTTGTCTGCCAAGATCTATTTTTTTATTGGTCAATTCCTACTTGGATTGATAAACAATTTCTAAAGTTTTAAAATCATGACGTAATAGACTTAAATGTTAACTAATTATTATTTTTAAATCAATTATTATCTATTATAACTTTGAAACAATAATTAATAAAATTGCATACTACTTATTTTTATTATGATGTGTGACAATTCCATCCAATTCTATAATATATTATTTTAATTATTAGTATTAATTTAAACCAGTACTTAGACATAGAATATTTCAGACAGTCACTTGGTCATTTCCGGTGTTTAGTCTATTTTTATCTGTCTGAATAAATTTGCTACTTATATTATTTAAAATAATTATATAAAATTTTGAAAAACAATTTAGAAAAATATAGAATTAGATACAATTCTCACCATCACAATATTTATTATTAAATATCTCATATTAAAAAATTGCACTGCTTAATATAATCTATAATTTTAAATACTATATAATATTAATTTTAAATTTTTTTTTGTAATTGACCATTTATAACCATCACTGAACTATAGAAAAGGGCACAATATATATATCCAATCTTGACTAACAGAAAATATATATTTTAAGATTGTAATATTCTTAATAAATTTAACACAGGAAATGATCATTGATTAGTAAGTTGCAAGATACGTGTTAATGCAAAACTAAAGAGACAAAAATTATTAAGGAAAACAATATTTACAGTTGATATTCCGAATCTTCAGAAACATTCTAATGAATTCAAATTAGAACTTCCAAATCGGTTTCAAGTATTAATAGATTTTTAACAGGATTCAGATATGAATAAAATTAATATGAAAATAACTGATACACTTCTAAAAACTGCAAGAAAATAGCTGGTAAAAAAAAGCAGCAATCGACCAATAAAATTTCTACTGAGACTAGAGAATTCATGAAGAAAAGAAGAAATATGAAGATATACAAAAATGATGCATTAAAAAGGATGAAATATCTCGAATATTGTAAAATGGTGCGGAAAAGAGTTGAACATGATATAAGAAAGTATAACTGTGAACTAGCAAGGAAAACTGAAGAAGAAAATAAAAGACTCAAGAGGGTAAAACAACATTTTGGTATTGGTAGGAAATTTCTATCTGTAATAAGAAAAAAAGATGGAATTATTACTAAAAAAGAGAGATGACATCATGAAATGGGTAGAAAACTTCTATCAAGAATTATATAGTAATCAATAACAAGTACCTCCTATATCGGTTCTTCGATCTGTCTGTTTCAATATTAATATTTAAAAAAGGTGATAAAGAAGATATTAGAAATTACAGACCTATCAGTGTTTTATCAGTTTTATACAAAATTTTTACTAAGATAATTACAACTCGTCTACAGAGAGCAATTGGATTTCCATCAACCAAGAGAACAAGCTGAAGTTAAAAATGGTTTTAGTGCCATAGTTTATATCCAGTAATGAGAGAAGTTATAGAAAGGACCAATGAATATGAGTAGCCGTTACGTTTTGGATTTATAGATTGTGAAAAGGAATTTGATTCTATAAACATTTTTTCAGTGATTAAATCATTGGATCATCAAGGTATAAATCCAGAATATTGTCATATTTTATATATTTATAAAAATGCAACAGCAACAATTAGATTACATAATGATACTAGGAAAGTCAGCATTTAGAAGGGTGTAAGACAGGGTGACTCCATATCTCCAAAACGTTTTACAGCAGTGCTGCAAAAAGTATTTTGTGAATTAAAATGGGAAACTGAAGGAGTGAATGTAAATGGAGATTATTTAAGCCATTTAGATTTTGCAGATGATGTAGTTGTTTTTGAAATTAATGCTTTAGCGCTGCAGAAAATGTTACAGGAGTTATCAGATGAAAATAGAAAAGTAGGATTAAAGATAAATGTTAAAAAAGATTAAAGTAATGTTTAATGCATTTTTTCAAAATATGAAAAAAAGATTGATTATGATGAGTTAGAAGAAGTTAAGAGCTACAAATATCTTGGGCAGATTATTAATACATATGGAAACATAATGGATGAAATTAATAATAGAATTATACTTGGTTGGAGTGCTTTTGGTAGAAATAACTTGATACTAAAAGGAAATATGCCTATTTTGAAAAGGAAGGTTTTTAATAAATGTGTTTTACCAGTTCTTATCTATCTATTTATCTATCTACCTACCTACCTACCTACCTACCTACCTACCTGCCTACCTACCTATCTACCTATCTATCTATCTATCTATCTATCTATCTATCTATCTATCTATCTATCTATCTATCTATCTATCTATCTATCTATCTATCTATCTATCTATCTATCTATCTATCTATATTCATGTTGAAAAGTACTATGTACTTGCATTTTAATAAACAATATATATATATATATATATATATATATATATATATATATATATATATATATATATATATATATATATATATATATATATATATATATTGTATTATAATGAAAATTTATTGCCAAACCAATGTGCATGAGAAAAGTTTCTAACAAAATCCAGAAGATTTTGTGGTTCCACTGCAACATTTTTTTCAAATGTTCATAATTTTTAATCATTCCCTTTTGACATTGTTCAAGTCTCAAACGAATCTATTAATATAGGCTATATCGAAGACTTATAAATATGTATCTTCTGGAGATTATATTCCTTTTTAGAACTGTTACAGAACATAAGTTGTTATCAATTTCTATTTTCATAAATTTTTTATTAAATCCTATTTCCAAGTATAATTACTTAATTAGGTTTATTTAATTGAATCTTAAACAGAATTTAGATTAATTTATCTTTTTTATACTTTTTAAATACTTTTCAGATCAATTTTTTCCATCTAGGAGGAAACAACCCCACCGTGACACAGTGCGAATGTCAGGTAGTGGCTGGAATGAATTACAGATTAAGTGTAAGTTTTGTTTATGACCGAAACTTTGATGCCTTTTTAATATTAATATAATATTTATTGTATTATATCTTGAATGATATCAATTATCCATTGATTTTTAAGTTGTTTGATATATAATTCTATTATTTAAACGCAATTGCACTATAAATGTTCTTCAAAGTTTTAGTTTGAAATGTATTATGATGATAAATGATGTCATTTATCTAAATTCAATTTTTTGAACAAATAAATCCAAGTAAACTGATTAGCTATCACATTTGTTTTTGGGATCCATATCTTGTTTTTTTTTTTTTTACATTATATCAGCAAACTTCCTTGTTTCATCCTTTAATAAGATACATGGTCTCATTATATGTTTTTTTAATTCCCTGGGATCGAGATTAAGCTTCAATTCTCTAAATCCTAACATAAGCCCAGAAATATGTCCATATCAGCTTCATTTCAGTTTCATAATGCTTATAATGATGCTAATAATGTTTATCTGTTTCTTCACATCAAACTTCATTGTTGAGCCTTTCTTATTTTTCCCAGTCTATTAGAAAAAGTAAGACTATCATTCATAGCATCCTATATGAGGACCCTAAATCCAATTATAGTTAGATGTGACAACTATTATTTTCCTTTAGGGAATCCAGACCATTACACATGACACCCAACCTCTTTCATGTATTTAAATGGACTTGAAGTCATGCATATGATGGGTTAGAATATCATAAAGCCAACATGGAATATGACAACAAAATTGAAAAACAAGGGTTTTGAGTATGCTATCATCAGTTTTTCAATTATATGGATGGCTGAAAAGTTAGAGTGGAGATGATTCAAGCCTATCCATTAAAGTTGAAGATTTGCTACCTTAATATAAACTGATCACTGATTATAAATATGTGTGGGAGATGATGATCTGGACCAATTGCTGAGTGCTGGTTCAACATGAAATATATAAATATTGGAGATTATTTATCTTTTCCACGTGTATGTGGTCAGGGGTGCCAGTTGTATAAGATGGAGTGGATACCTAAAGGGAGCTTGAAAGTCGGGGTTGCAATCCCTTCTATCTAGTTTAAAAAGTATATATAGTAAACTTGTATTTAAGTATTATAATATGTACTGTAAATAATGTTTATAATTTAAAAAAATCAAATTTGGAACCATAAAAATAATACTTTCTTAGAAGTAATATCAGATACAGGTTGTAATGATAACATTAGAAAAACAACAAAGTAGTTATTTTGGGTGAAGTGATAAATGAAATCTTTAACATCTACAAATGAATGTTGCGTTTATAACAGAATGTTGATATTCTGTTAGTTTATTTATGTATTCGTTGCACTGATGTGATTTATATATGATAATTAGTTAGCTGTCTGCACTTATAATTACACATACATATTAAAAAGCTATAATTGTCAGTTACTCTTTCATATTATGCTTTTCCTTTTACAAATCATTATAAATCATTGTAAAACAAAATCTTGTTTTTATTTTCTCTTATTGAGGAAAAAATATTTACTCACGAAATAATAATAGTAAATATTTTTCACTACACCTTACTAACCATTCTCAGAATTAATTTCTGAATTCACCAAATTTACTAGTAAATTTATCGGAAAATTGAGTAAAATCAGAAGTGAATTTTGAGAATAACTATATTTAGTGAATAAAAATGTTTTGTCAATAAGAAAAAAAAGAATACTATTGTTTGTCTTCAAAATTATTTATTATCATCTACATTTTTCTGTTGTTCCACCAATATGTCAACTGCATCCAGATCATCTCAGAATGTGATAGATATGCCTAAAAGTCAGCAATCTCCATAAACATCTCTGAGAGAACTATATTGTTGAGAAGTTAGTAGGATCCAATAGGAATGTTTTGAAAAGTGTTAGCACAATGTTACAACATATTATTAGAAAATATATTGTCAAAAATTTTTTGTAAACCAAATCGGAATATTTAAAATTAATATGTTATCCAATATTCTTTCAATTTCTTATTAAAACTTAAATTTTATTAACTCTACTAAAAGATAAATGTGTGTATATGTATGAATCTAATATATATAATAAGAGTAAAAATAATAAATATGATAATGATCAATTATTATTATACATAGTCTTTCACTCTGCAGAGTACTTTCAGTTAATTACTTAACCTTCTTCAATTGGTATTAGATTAAAAATCATAACGAAAGATAACGTTATCAACTCAAATCCCCGGATTCCGAATTTTAATGTTAATGACTTATCTATTAATTATATTAATTTTCTTTCTACTTAGGAAAATTGTCTCCTAAATTTTTCTTTTATTATGGTTTCTCTTAACATTTTCAAAATCAAACTTAAATTTATATTTACATGATCTTTCATGATCCAAGAAAACTGAAGCAATCATTAAATCATTATTTGTACTTTTTACATGCTTGTGTAACAACTGAAGCCCCTTTAATATTTTATCTATATTGCACCTCGATTTCCTTGTATAACTTACATTGACAAAAAATTGATAAACAATATTACTGTTTTGCTTGACAGATATGGCACTTTTAGAATTATTCACTAATTTATTAACGTTATTTATAACACAAAATGAAACATTAAACACACACACACATATATATATATATGAAATTTCACTTGAGTATTTGAAATATATGGGATAGATATCCATTTGTTATTATCAATTTTCAATTCCTTTAAATCATTATACTTCTTTTTAAATTGGCATGAGTACTATTAATCTATCGGTCTTATAACCAACTTTAAACAATTTCTTTGCAAATATTTCAATATTTTTTAATTTCTCACTTTGGTAACGACATAATTTTTCATTACGAAAAAAAAAGATCTAAAACTTGCCATCTTATGCACAATTGATACTTTTGTTTTACAATTTATATATCCCCCTTTCCCAATGATTTGATTATTAATTTATAACTTAACATACTACCATCTTTTGTAATAAATAACTGCAAATATTTAATACTTTTGTCGTGTTCTTTTTTAATAGTTCATTTCAAGCGATTCAAATTATTTAACTTCTCTACAAACAAATTTATAATATTTATAGGTACGCAAACAATGTGAGACAGACTATTTTTACACTATATTTTTAGGTCTGTGTAAACATACAATTTTTGACAACTAAAACTCTTTTCTCAAATTCAGTTTGAACCTATTCATTAATGATTGTACTGCTTTGAGCAAAGTTCACAAATAAGATCTTCTCAATATCCATTCCTATCATTCCTTTCTTGTTCGAGTTTTACAAAGTATAAAAAAGAAATTAGAGTTGGAAATGCAGTTAATGGATAAAATTGTGGTTGCACAGACATATAATTTCATTTTCAGAGTTGGTATATGAAAACAACCATTGGCATATAAGTCTTATAATAACTAGGCCTTGGATCAACATAATTATTAAAGAGAAAAAAAACATATAGAATAAGCCATTTGTATCACAAACAGTATCTAGCTTAGGGTAAAGCATGATCTGATCCTACACTGCAGCAGGAATTATTCTTGATAAGAGTGCTGTTTATTCGTTATTTGCAGTTGACGGTTATATCTGAAAGTCAATCCTATATGCCCCCTGTAAAACTTTACAACATTGAATGTATTACAGTCAAATATCAGCCTTTCACGCTAATTGTGCATACGCTTTGAGAGTGTTAATAATAATAAATGAATACTTTCTCACCAATACAAGATATAGTATTTATGCAGGAATAAAAGGAATCCTCTTATTCCTACAACTCAAACGCTTATATATGAGCAAATCTGAAGTACTGGCAAAGATTGAATGTATATAATGCAAGATGAAAATAACTTGTATTTAATTTACAATTTCCTATAGCTTTCCTAATATTCTAAATGTTTATTTATGTAATTAATTATAACAAGAAGAAAGATTATTTCTATTACCAGCGGTAATCAGTGGTGTTTTCAAGCATTATTAAATAGCTTAAATATTATTAAAAACAACCGAATCAACCTTCCATAATATCAAAGTTTGCTTTATATTTAGTTTAGGTACTTGGGTATTTTTCCTGCAACCAAGGAAAAATAGGAGGACTTTTCACATTCGTATCAATACACTGCTAACTTTTTAATGTTGTTATTTTGGCAACATCAAATATTAGAAAAACTTTAAAAAGTTAGCAATGCTTTGATACGAATGTGAAAAGTCATCCTATTTTTCCTTGGTTGCAGAAATAATACTCAATACAGTTTTACAAAGACAAATAAAAAATATGACATGAGATAAACATGTATTTATGAATTCTACACGGACGCAAGCTAACTTTTGACACTTACTTATTTTGATCAATTTCAACAAAAAAAAATATGTGGTCCGTGTTGCAGGAGAAAAAAACAGCCAACATAAATATATATTTTTATAAAAGTAAATATATTCTATGAAATATATACTTATGCAGACGATTCTTGCATACAAAATGGTGATGGTCAGTAGCACCCCCCCCCCAACGTACTTTCTCCTCCGAAAAAGTTGTCGAACAAGTGATTGACCAGTACATGCTCTACATGGAATACTGCCAGGCAATCTAATTTTTCGAATAAAGAAATAAGTCATTTTATCTTTCCTTGGTTGCAGAAATAATACTCAATACAGTTTTACAAAAACAAAAAAAATATCGAGAGATATACACGTACTTTTACAAATTGTACACGGACACAAACTAACTTTTGATGATTACTTAATTCGATCAATTTAAAAACAAAACAAAACGTGGTCGTAAAAAAAAAAGCCAACATAAATATATTTTCATAAAAGTAAAATATATATATATATTGTAATGGGACGACCGGTATTACTTCGTCGCTACTTCCCTAACAGAGATTCGGGCTTCGAAATAAACATGACATAGCGTAAAGCTTTATTTATTTACTTATATCGATAGTTATTCACTATCCACACAAGGGGGCGCCAGATACGATTATTTAAGTGGAATTTAATTTCTCGCATCACCTTACGTCACATCAAAACGATTTCGAAGTCTAATCCCGCCCACCAGCTCAAACTCCCAGCATGGACCAATAAGGTTACTCAAGGCCGTTATATGATTGTTTTCAAAGACAACTCCTCACGGAAAAGACGCACAGTTCACTAATGGGAAAGAAGTTTAGTTTGCTAACTGATTGATCCTAGCACTAGACTTTATTATTGGTTGTTTATGACCAATACGGCGGTTCGTTTATGCCCCGAACAATAGGCTTATAAGATCATCCCCCCTATATGCTATACTCAATATAATTGTTTGATATTTGTTTATATATTTATTATAGACCCGCCCAATTCTTAAGTCTATCTTAACTAAAGGGAAATAAATAAACATCGTGACTTACGGCACGATGTTGGCATATTACATTTAAAAGAAATATTGAGAATAAATCTAAATCTAAATAAATATAATTTAACGATAAATTTATTAATGATCAAGAGTAACTGAGATAAGACTTTAATTGTATGAAAAGACTTGAGAAATGCTCGACTTGTTTATATACTGAACGAATTTATTGAATATAAAATATTAATTTGAATTTTATTCGCACACGCACATACACATTCACGCTCGCAGAGAAACATAAACATAATAAAGTATGAATGATAAATACAAATTTCCTTTTAACATTTTGAGAATACGGATTATGGTTTATTAGATTTTACTTAAGTTCAAAGTTCATGTTTTGAAAGTCCTACGATTAAGATAGATTGCAATAATAGATTAAATGTTACAGCAAAATTTATGATTTATTTACGCAAGTGTAAGTTAGTTAACATGAGATTGCCTTTAAGAGTTTACGAATTGAGTGAATGAAACATAATATAAAATAAACTATTTACCTAGGATTTTGAATTTGACTTCCGCTGCTTCGAGTGAGACGAGGATTTGAACGTGGGAGATGGCTTTCATAGTGAAGTGATTTTAAAGTGAGCATAGCATGGTCTTGACGATGTTGGTATTTCTCGGAACATAATGATTAGGTTGGAGCATTAATTTCACGTGGAGATGTTATTGAATTTCATAGCTTCGGAGATATTTGGTGGCGGAGCGTCGATCAATCACTGAAGGGTTTTCTAGCCCCTCATGACAATCGACGCTCTAAGTATTAATTTCATAACGATCATCTTGGATTTGGATACGGCAAACAGTCTGAAAAAGCTAGAACAAGTCTGAAAAAACGCTAGAACAAGTCTGAAAAACTAGAACAAGCATGAAAAGGCTAGAACAAGTCTAAAAAAAACTAGAATAAGCCGAAAAAGGCATAACAAGCCATTGAATAGATTTTGTTTGATATTTATAAGAGGTGATCTTTATCTTGGGATCCAATCTCCCCCCAGAGTTCCATATTTTTAAGAGTTGTCGTTCAGGTCCGTGTTTGACGTAATGTTCACTCAATCCTTTTTGCTTAAGGCAAATTTTGGTCTTGGCAATCTCATGTTGCAATCTCAGTTAACAAACCTTATTCATTCACACTTTGAGTGCATGCGTGTGCGTGTTTTTACAAGAACAATGCAATCTACATTAATTTTAGAAGTCGAGCATTTAATCTTTTCTCAAATCTTTTCTATGAGTTTTACCTTTGCTAAAACTATAATTTAAAAATAAACATTTTAAATATCCCTTGGCGTATACGAGTGGAAATTATCTTTGAATTTTTATTAGAGCCTATTATATTTTCTTTTATTATATTTTTAGAGAATGTTATATTAATAATTTTATGTGAAAGCCTTAACTATTTAATTAGACAATTATTATCTGTATTTTTATAAATGTAGTTTAAAATGGGAAGAAAACTATTAAAGGTTACAAATATAACGCTAAGAATCTTTTGTATTGCTTGGATGTGTGTGTGTGTGTTTACATCAGCCTGTCTCGTGATAATGCATATATTTTCCTAGATTTAAACCCCATGTAACGCTGTCCCGTTACAATATATTCTATGAAATATACAATTATGCAGACGATTTTTACATACAAAATGGCGATTGTCAGTAATACCCCCCCCCACCGTCCTTCCTATTTCTCCGAAAGATTTGTGGAACAAGTGATTGCCCAGTACATGCTCTAAATGGAATTCTGCCAGGCAATCTAATTTTTGGAATAAACAAATAACAAAGTCAACGTCTTCATTCAATTACAATTAAATAATAAACTTTTAATTCAAAGATTCAAAAACGCAGAAGTCAATCAATAACCAAGTTGAAATTGGGAAAAAAAAACACAGAAGTAAATAATGCAGTTGAAATTAAAAATGTTAAACCAAATTCACAATAATAACAAATGGTAAGTTTAAAATGTACAAACAAACAACTTTTGAATCAGAAAAAAAATACCAAAATGTCCAAAAAAGCACCTATATAATAGTTTCGGTTGACACGTTTCAAAGCACGTTTTGTGCCCATTCAAAAACACGTTTTTTGACGAGGAAAAAAACTCAAATTGCAAGGGTTTATTTAATGTTTGCAACATTATGCCTTTATCGCGTATGTAAAAAGTCGTCCTATCTTTCCTAGGTTGCAGGAATAATACCCAAGTACCTTAGTTTAATTTTGTCACCTTTGATGAAAAGTTTAACATTATTAGCTATACACCTGGGTCTCGTTTTATGTGGTAGATAGGTTCCACAAAAACCCGCATTAAAAAAATCATCCAAAAATAGACTTAACTTACCTTGAATAATAGGGGATATGTTCCCGTATTTTTTAGAATTCGCATAAAAGCAAAGCAACAAATAAAAATTACTTTAAAATTTGCATTAAAAATATAAGCAAATAAAGTATGACTAATAAAAAAATTTTAAATATTTGAAAAAAATTAATACAAGACAAACTTTTTTTATTAACTACAATATTTAATTTTACATTTTTTATACATATTTTAATCATTACCGCTAGTGTTCATTTGTAAACTGGTAAGAAATCAGTTTCAATGTGATGTGATGTATTGTGGCTTCTCTTTAAATGAAGTCAAGAATCTCTCAGCAATTATGCCCAGAGAAACCTGTTAGCCACTTTATTTTTATTCATGATGTGATGTACAACTAGCACCACTTTTAGTCTTGTGCTGTGTTAATGGTTTTCTGTCTCTATATTAAAAAAATGAAATCACAATCAAAACAAAAAAGATTATACATTATCATTAGAAAGATTATTTTCAGTTCATAAAATCTTCATTTTTTATTTTAAAAATCTAAAAGATTATTTATTTCTGTTATATATAACAAAATACATTTTAAAAGTTTAAATTTTTTGAATATTTATTGCGATATTTTTATATGTAAGTATAAATCTATTATTATTATTTACTCATTAGTATAAATAGGTTATTTACATAGAAGCTAAAATTCTAAATACAGCTTCAGACCATATTCATGTTAGCTGCTAATATAATGTTATATTTTTGAAAAAAAAGTATTTCAAGTGAAAATAAGTTATTAATAATTTAAATTTCTTGATATCTAATAAATATAGTGAAACATGAAAGATATTAAGAAGAAACATGAATCGCATAGCTTCAAAATCGCATTAAAATAATCCGCATAAAACGAGACCCAGGTGTACTTAAATCATCACAGCTATTATATGTTTTGTGATTTATTTATTTTACATATTAATTATATAAGCATATTATCATTATAAATATATCAAATCTGTTCATCTCCTGTTTAATTAAAGGAAGAGACATTTTCTATTTCATGAACAACCTCACACTTATTGTCTAATATTCAAATGAGGAATTAAAGGCATAAATAATGATCATATTTTTATCGTAAAAAATAATAATCATATTCACATGTAAGTACATTATGTTTATACATGTATGTTAAAATATATATATATAATTAAAAAAAAAAAACCAATTGTATTCAATTGTTATATTTATATATGCCTGTATGTTGAAATACATACGTATTTAAAGTTAAAAATAAGTATAATAAATTTTAATAGAAAGTTAAATTAAAACATCGAATCAGTAGATAAAAGAATTGCAGTTTTAATTATAACAGAGATAACAAACTAATTCTTTAAAAAGAGATAAGAATGGAATTCCATCACAAACTAATTAATAAAAACAATTAATAAGGAGATTTTAATTATGCAAATGTAACTAAAGATAATAAATAATATTCGATAATGTCAGCAGGATGTAAGTGGTGGAGTCAATTAGAACAGGGGTTCTAATATTTAAGATTGAAGAATGGAAAAGAGAAAGAACCAAGAAAGACTTCATAGTGGAAGTGCATTTGCATGCAGATATATTTGCAACAATAAAAATGCTGGTTATCATCTTGATAGTTAGTATTGCAGGAACATTTGCCTCCGAACATCTCAAAGCAAGTCTAGGGACTTAAAAACATATGACACTGACATTTATATTTTCATGGTTGCATATACAAAAGACATATTTTACGGGTTCATCGGTGTTAAAAAAATTAAATAGTAATATACTGAGGTTTTCATTGGATTACATAAGTCATCTACTGGGTGATAAAAGGTAGAAGATGGTTTAGAGTCGCTGCAATCCACTAATAGCAAAATTGTTAAATTAAGATTGTTTTTTTAAAAAATCTTTCCAAATAGGAGGAAGTTTGCATGTATCATCTCAGCTTATTGATACAATCTGGCCTTTTAAGTATCTCAATGGCTTCTCTAATTTTACACCGGTAGAGATTATCACATCTGGATAAGATCCTGGTATTAGAAAAATCAATTTTATGACCTGAATCAGCACTCTCACTACATACTATAGATTCAGGTCATAAAATTGATTTTTCTAATACCAGGATCATATCCAGATATGATCTCTACTAGTGCAAAATTAGAGAAGCCATTGAAATACTTAAAAGGCCAGATTGTATCAATAAACGAGATGATACATACAAACTTCCTCCTATTGAGAAAGATTTTTTAAAAAACATTCTTAATTTAACATTTTTGCTATTGGTGTAACTTTAACTTTTTTTTTCAAATCAGTGATTATAGCGCTCTACAACCATCTTTCTACCTTTTATCACCCAGTGGATGACTTGGGTGATCAAGTCGAAACGTCCAGTATATTAATATTTCAGTTTTTTAACACGGATGAATCTGCAAAATATGTTGTTTATATATATTGAACCAGATAGTAGCCGTTTCAAAAGTCACTACACAAAAGTAGAACTAACTTTTGTATTTATTAAATTTGAAAGCATAAAACTATTTAAAAAAATAAAGGTTATTTAAAAAGAGTACATGTATCAACACACATATAAAGTTGATTTTAAAATGGTTTTCTGTTACCGCTTGTTTTTAATCAAGTTGATTAAAAACAAGCAAACATGTTGATTACATTCCTGTCTCTTGTTTTTATTAGTTCTAATTTAATTCTAAAAGTGGAGATTTAATTTTGTGTAGTGTTTTAGTTTAAATAATCTCTGGTTGGATTTCCTAAGTTAGATTGAGCGGAAGATTAAGATTTGCCCTGCCCGGAGGCGTAGAATTCAACAACAGGATATTGAGTGTGGGTATAAATAACTTCAAAAATTTCATGGGTGATTCTACAGAGCCTTGACCAAGCAAATACTCTGTCTAAGTGATTGGTTCAGCTTCTTATTTCTAAGAGGCATTCTGATTAATCTATGGAACTTCATACTGATAGCAGTTTGGACATTTAAGTTCTTTTTGAAATTTGCCTTCACAATGTCAACAAACTCTGCTATATGTATTGGAAACAAAAAGATGCATTGCTAATTTGAATAAGGACAAACCTCGGACTCTGAGCTGTTCTTCCGTGATGCCATAAAACTCTAACGTAAACCGGATTCCCAATTTGCCTCGACACTTGCCGCCGTCATAAAGAGAAGATCCCCGAAATAAGAATTTATTAAAAGGTCGCACTCTTCAGAAAACTCTGTGAACTCTACTTTATCATAAGGTAAACATTTTCTTATTCTTGCTAGGGTAAATAAATTGCTTTTTAATTAAATCTCTGCTCAATCTAATGATAAGTGTGATATATAAAGTGGTATTAATTATTTTAAGTATTTAATCTAATATTGATTATCTGTATTCCCTTTTACTAGTATTTATAGTGTGTCTTGGAATCTTAGTTTTAAGATTCCAAGTTGGTTTTCAATTTTCGTTTATCAGAGGGTGCATTATGAGATTATATTTTATATTCCTAATATGGATTCCGTTTATTTCACTAACCTTTTATAAATGCTTTGGCAGTTTTCGTAATTTTTATATGCTCACCTACCCTTAGTTCTTATCGTAAAATAATTAACTTTAAATACGTTTAGTTTGCGTTTCTTGCAAACCTCAATTCTTTTGGCTGGCAGTTTTATCGTCTTTATTGTTCTGGTTTCCTGAAAGTAGGGATTTCTTTCTAGATTACATAAGATTGTAATCATATATTTTTTATGTCTTGTATGTGAAATCAATCACATTTGCTTTAAAAATAGTAATATGTGCAGCAGTCCTGCGGCGTTATAACGTCAATAGTTAGAAAGCTACTGATCGATCATCATCCGCATTG
The DNA here is from genome assembly GCA_028023455.1 of Epiperipatus broadwayi. Classification (NCBI taxonomy): domain Eukaryota; kingdom Metazoa; phylum Onychophora; class Udeonychophora; order Euonychophora; family Peripatidae; genus Epiperipatus; species Epiperipatus broadwayi. Next base: position 15,283 of record JAQFVV010013398.1, read on the forward strand.
GTTTCATTGATTTCCTATAAGACCATAACTGTTTTCATATCTCTGAATCAGGAAACTAGAATTGCTTTTTTTTTTGTAATTTTATAAATAGCCAGCAGGAACATATTATCCTATCCATTTCTTATATATTTAGGTGAGAGAATTTCTCTGCCAATGTGTTTAATGTTTTCTTGTTTGCCATACTCTTGTGCACTCTCTGATAAATATGCGTATTCAAATCTAAGTCGCTTTTATATTCGTGGCTAGATTTATTTTTGTATTTTACATGTAACTGAATTTTATCGGAGCGGGTACTCAGAACTTAGTTTGTAGATTTATTTGTAATTCATTTTCTTGAAATGCTGGGTCAGACATAACAAATTTTCTAATGATTTATTAGTCTCCTATTGAAACCTTTAGTTATTATTAGTTTTGGCTAATCGTTTGGTTGGGGATTCACCAGTTTTAATTGTCTGTTTTCCTTTCATTCTAAACCATATTTTTCGTTTGTTCTTGAGGTATATCAATTATCTTTACTTTAAACGTAGTATTAGATGCAGATTCTACCGGCATATGACATTCTTGGTCCTCGAGCCTAGAAAAGCTCGCTGGTACTGGTTTCATTGATTTATTTCAAGAACTTATTGTTTTCATATCTGTGAATGGGAAAACCAATGTTTAGATGAATTCTTTGCTGAAAGAAATTTGTGTCTTCCCTTTATAATTCAAACTATTAGAAAATTAGTTTCAGAGCATTGAATTTTATTATTTCTGCTACACACATGGTATAACCGTATTTGTTATATTATAAACTTTTTCTTATGTTATTTCTCTATTAAATATTTTTTTTAAAAATTTGTTTAAACTTAATTTGGCTGACATTTGTCTTTGTGGTTTTATTTCTCAATTGTCTAAACAATTTTTAAGATTTCTTGTTTCTCCCTGAGTTTAGTCGGCACCAACCATCATCATCATCCATTCTGATCACAGTAAATAAATTTTTCCATGTGATGTGATGTGCTGTAGCTTCTCCTTAAACGGAGTCAAGAATCCCTCTGTGATCAGGATAGATTGAGTGTCCGGTACAATATATATAGTTAATATTCTTATGTGTTATTAATCTATTAAGCTATAATCCCAAGTTGCAGCAATATAATTATTTTTAGCAAGGGAAATTCATATAAGCTCTGTTTGTTTGTTTATTTGTTTGGTACCATAGTGATCGTTCCAAGATATAGCAATTGGCATAATAGACAAACATGAGTTTAATGGGGGTATCGCTTAAATATCTACAACATTATTCAACATTCTAAACATGTTTAATTATAACCTTACAATATTATCCAGGAGTTGTTTAAATTATAATTAAGGTTTTTTTATAATTTGCATATTAGAATCCAGTTTGAATATGCAATATTTCGTGATCACACTATAAAATAAATAGGAATGTTTATTATTATAAGAAACTTCTATTATATTAGTGTAGAGAACAGAGCTTTCACTATTTAAACCTGAGATATATTTGAAACACAATTAGACAATGGAAAATATTGCTCTATTTACAATGGATAACACCGTGGCTGTAAGAAAGAGTGCATATTCTGAAACTCAAGATCACTGGATTATTGTCCAGTTTATTATTCCTCAAAATTCTTTAAACTCCGAGCAATAAATTATTTGGATATCGTTGTTTCTACAGAACAGTGCTTATTAAATAGAAGTGATACTTGAAAAAGAACCACTAAACATCACATTATCTCCATTTCTTATGCTTATTGTATGGAGAGTTTAGCCTTCATGTCTTGCAAAAGAACACTGAATTTTATTTCTAATATTAGGTATGTCTAAGCTTATAGCGCGATTAGTAGTAGCTTATATAATCGTAAATTAAAAATATTAAATACAATTGAGATAGGAATTATCTCTCTCTTGAATAGGAAATGTTTATTGTTGTGAATTATATTAGGATTTCATATTTAATATGATCACGTAATTATAAAATTAAATCTTGAAATAAAATATGAGCTAGATCAAAATTAGTTTATAGATAGACCCTTAACTCAGTATGCCAAAGAATACTGATATTCGTTTCTGGCATTAAATACAATCTTTGTGAATTTATTTATATATGTGTGTATGTGCTTGTGTGTGTTACATACATTTGTATATTTATATTTTGACAGCTTGATTTTGGCTTCAATAATGGAGAACATCGTGGTCACGGAAAAACAATTATTTACCAAGATCTGAGAGGAAAACTTACAATCAGTCAATTCACAAAAGTATTCTAGTGATGGATATAAATTATCAATTTATTTGTAAAATAGTAAAATATCAAGAAATAAATCGTTGAAAACTATTTGAATGTTTATTAATTATTTTAACAATTCAAACATACAGTTTCAGAACAGTTGAACATAAAATTTATTATATAACTATTGAATTCTAACAATTATTAAAGAGTCGTCGATTCATGTAATATTTAACTTTAAACTTTTTTAATTTATACATATTCCAAAAATTAAAATAAATTTCTTATATGTTAAAAAGTAAAAAAAAAAAGATAAATAAATATTACCTGTAGGCTAACTATAATTGCTATTTATTTAGAGACTATTTTTTTTGATATAATAAAGTTGGATGAGAAAGATTTCAGATTTTTTTTTATGTGTCAAAGCATCGGCCGGGAAGCGAACCCGCAAACCCGGGACATCTGCTTGTACGACGGATGTGCTGACGTCTCGGCCACCAACGCTTGACATATATATTTCAGATTTATGACCCAATACGTCCTCACTGTGAAAAAAAATAGAGAAATTTTATATTGATGTATAAAATGCTCTTGACGAAATGCAGCGACATGTTAAAATTTGTCATAGGATATTTTAACATTAAAGCACTCAGCTTTTACTTATTTATTTATTGATTTATGAGAGTACTTTATGATAGCTTCTCCTACCAGCGCCTCAACACAATAGAAAATAGAAAATGATGTGGTTGAATTTCATTATGATGACTGAAATAAGAGAGAACCCAAACCTCTGGAGTTCTCAGAAAAAAATACAAGAATATTATGAAGTTTTTTTTTGAGAAAAATGATAAATGAAAATGGATGTGGAAACATTAAAATGAATATAGCCGAATTGGATTATATTTTGACTAAAAAATATGTATTTTAAGAATAACGTAGGTGTCAAATGCAAACGTAGAGAAACGAAAGTTATTAAAAAACAATATTAACAATTGATATTTCTAACGTACAGAAGCATTACATAGAATTTGCCTTAGAACTTAGAAATCGTTTTAAAATATTTAAAGATGTGATTAAGATTCTAACTTCGCTGAAACCGATAAAATTAATGATAAGAGGTTAATAGCTGGGTACAAAAAAGTGAAAACGTACTAATAAATTTTCTATTAACCCAAACCAATATATAAGAAAAAATGAATATTTAAAACTGACCCATTAAGAAGTCTTGAATATGTAGTGTATTTTAAAATAGTACGAAAAGAATGAATAATGAAATAAGAAAATATAATTATGAATTGGGAAGAAAAACTGTAAAAGAGAATAAAAGCCTCAACCAGGAAAACAAAAACATCTGAATATTATGTAAGTAAAATGTTTTAACATGAAATAAGTATAAGAATTTATGAAAAACATATATTGTAATAAAAAAAAAAACTGCCCTCTATATTTACTATTTTTTCTAAATTACCATGTAGTTTAAATTAAGAAATGAAACGTGATTAAATTTCTGAAAAAAGAAAGAACACCACAAAATGATAGAATTATTAAAACAGGCAAAACTCTCCATACAGTATTGTCACTCAGTGCAAGCCAGGGTAATCAATGGATGCCAGGAGGCTTGTGCATAAAATCCCTATATAGTGGCTACTCATCCAATATCTCCAGACTAGTTCCTGGCTTGTGGCCTTTATCAGTGAGAACCTTGGATCTGAGAGCACTGCACCTAGATCTTAGGATTTAATGCAGAAGCCATCTTTTATCTCTACTTAGCTACAAAACTATGAGAATAAAATTGAAATAAAATTGAAAAAATAATATTTTCAATCCAAGCTCATTCAGTTCAGTAACCATATATTTTGGTATCTTTGCTTCTTTAATAACCATAACCACCACTATCCTATTAGGCAGGATTGGTATTAAACTACCAAACATCACATGACCACCATTTCTTACCCTTACTCATAACTATTACTAAAACAAAACTTTCCATACAGTATTGCCACTCAGTGCCAGCCAAAGTAATCAATGAATGCAGAAAGCTTGTGCATAAAAACCCTATCTAGTGCCTACTCATCCAATATTCACAGACTAGTTTCTGGATTGTGGCCTTCATCAGTGAGGAGCCTTGGATCTGAAAGTACTGCACCTATATCTTAAGATCTAATGCAACCCTCCAGTAGTTATCTTTTATGTCTACTTAACTACAAAACTATGAGAATAAAATTGAAAACACAATATTTTCAATTTAAGTTCCTTAACATATATAGACATGTAGGTCTGAACTCAGTCTGTTAATAGGTTAAGCAGTATTGATGTTCTTATGTCTGTTTTGATTAAGAAAAGTTCTTTATCAAAAAATAAAATTAAGGTAATTAAAAATTTACTTTTGTTATTGGAAGATTCTATGTATTTTACTTATAAAGATAATTTTTATAAGATTAAGGAAGGGTGGATAATAGGTTATATTATTTCTCCTTTAGTATGTTCAGTTTATATTAATTATATGGAAGAGGAAATTATTATTAAAAAGAATTGTTTATATGTAAAGTTATTTGTCAGATATGTTGATGATTGTTTATTTGTAGTTGAGAATGATAAATTGAAGGTTTTTGTAAATGAGTTTAATTGTTTTGATCGTTCTATAAAATTTGTGTTAGAAGGAGGGGGGTTAGATTTTGGTAAGTTAAAATTTTTAGATCTTTTGGTGATTAGAAATGTAGAAACTAATTGTTTACTATGCAGTCATTTAGTTAAAAGTAAAGAATTAAGATCTATAATTAAACCTGATATCTCATAAAGTAGCTGCTTTAAGGAATTATTGTCATAGGAATAGTAAATTAAATAATTCTAGTAGGGTAGCTTTGTTTCAGAAATGTCAATTTTATAAAGATTACCTGAGGGTTGGTTACTCTGACAAATTTGTTAAAAGTATTTTATTTAATAGTAATATTTGTAAGGATGTAAAGGATAAAGAAAAATATGATTTTATTTCTTTGCCATATAAATTATCTTATAAAATTGTATGTAGAAATAGTAAATTGTTTGGAAATAAGAAAATTGCTTGGAAAAGGGATGTTACATTGAATAATTTATTAAATAATACAAAAAATTTTTTTGATAGAAAGACTATTCCTGATGTAGTATATTTTATCCCATGTTTATTTTGTAAGAAGGTATACATAGGTCAGAGTAGTTTGAGTTTAAATGAAAGGATAAAGGTTCATAAAAGTAGAGTTAAAAATAGATATCTTAGTTCTGCTTTGTATGTCCATGAAAAAGATACAGGCCACATTATTAATTTTGATGAAGCTAAGGTTGTCTTCTTTGAGAGAAATGAAATGAAAAGAAGAATTAAAGAATCTTTATTATTGAAAATTTATTATTCTGAAGCAATTAACTTATTTAAGAGTTCTTTTAATATTAAGGGTGGATGGGAAGTGAGTGGATTTGTGGGTAATGGTTAATATTATATATATATTTAAATAAATCATTTTTTATAGTGCGATGTTTGTAAACTGTAATATTTAACACAGCATTACGCTGTTGCACATGCGCTTTGAAGATTTTAACTATAAATGAATGAATACTAACACTCAACCACATGATAAAGTCTTTGGAAAAGATATATATTGTATAGTTTTTGTAGTTCTTTACACTTGAGAAGTCTGCTTGTAGCAGTGAAACCTTTGGTTGTGTTTTAATATTATTTTATGCTGGTCTAGTTGAATTTTGGATTTGGGGTAATTTTAATTATATATATATATATATTGTGACCTTCTGAATAGGCACCAGAAAGAAGTTTTAAGTAGATAGCAGTGTATCAGTAATAGCTCGTTGCATTTTAACTAAAAAAATGAAATAACTTGAAATTTAAAAAAATTTTCATTAATAATCCAAAACCTTGTTTAGAAAGTACTTGCAGATATTATTTAGAAGTTTTAAGACATTTAGTATTTTTGATGGATATTTAATGATAGAAAGGGGAATGGCTTGTCACAGAAACTGTTAGTGTATAGGTTGAGTTGATGCATCTTATTTGTCTGTAAGACAGTGGTTGATGTTTGTTTAGTGATTTTCTGATTTATTTGCTCATTGTTACTCCAGTCCATAGTATAGTCAGCACAGTATATTTGACTCATGGTCATGTCGGCTTCTATTTTGGCCAGATTGTTTTAGTATTTATAGTGCAGCATATATGTGTGTGCATGTATGTTTGTGCCATCTTCATTTTTCCTTCATGTACTTAATTATGATACAGAGTACTATGTTTCACAGTAAAATATTTAAATTAACAATAAATATCTTTGATAACTTATTTAAACACAATTTGAGTGATGGATGGATAATGAATCAGAGAATTATTAAAAAAACAAATACACTATTAGTTACTTTATTTTATAAATAATTATTTATTTAAGAGTATAAAAAGTATTTTTATCGATTCAGTTTAATTAATATTATTTAGAAGACAAAATGATTATTTCTTTTTCTTTTTGAAGAGAGAAAAAGCTAATTATCTCAGTGCAGAAGGTGTGAATGGCTTTTTGTAGTTGAACTTCGGAGAAAGTGACCTTTTGATTGTTTTGAAGAAAAGGATACCTATGCAATAGTCAGTAATATAAACAGGGGATAATATACAAGAATATAGTCTGTCTGTCTGATTTTACAGCTCTCTCCCTCTACAAGTTGTTTTTTTCCAGCATCAAAATGGTTAACATTCAATTAAAATTCAAAAGTATACTTTTTTTTAGTATTAATTTTCTTCTATGACACTAGTTAAGAACATTTTCTTTGGAAAATAAACAAGAGGATGGAAACATAATCAACATCAAACAAGATATATCTTAACTACATTTCCAATTAACTAACTTAGATTTTAAAATCATCGTCTAAAATGCATAAGTGTGTATATATGTCCAATTTAAATTATCTAATCTTAATCTCTTATATTAAAGAATAAATTGAAATGTGTGAATTGTGCTATTTTATGGGAAAAATTATGTTGAACCTTTTAAGAAAATGTTCTATAGACTCTATATTAAAAGTTTCTTATGGCTATAGAAAAGTAAAGTTCAAATGGAAGGATGTGTGTATCTAACTTAGTATAACATGATTTATTATTATTATTGAACAAGAAATATACCTAACTATTCATGTCTCTAGGATTAAGGAATGGAATATTTCACTTATATAACTAATGGATAAATAACTGCTGGATAACTAATCTATGTTTAATGTGTATATAATATAAATATGAGTAGAAGAGCATGAATATTAAATGTGAACATTTCCTATTGTTCTCTTCATTTGTATTTAATTTATTATTAAAATATATTGTTATTTAAAAAAATGATGTAGACTTAAGTGAGTTTTATGAATTAATCAACTATTTGCCTAATGGTTGATCTTTAATAATTTATTACAAGTGCTTTGATAAATGTAATCATAGTCAGCATTAGTTGGAGAAAAAAATAATGTTCTCTTTTTAAAATTTGCAACATTGAGTGCTGAGTTGTAAAACTATAAAACTACCAATTAATTAAACAGTAAAATATAACTAAAATCTGCATCAGTAAATGGTAATTTGTCATTATTAAAAAGAAATATATATTGAATACTTCACATGCTATAATGTCAGCAACTTCAATTAGCTATTGCTAAGAACTTTAGAAGTTGCTCATCAATTGGATCCAAATTTTCACTTTTTTATCCTGTTATAAATTGTCTATATGTCTACAAACGTGTCATTTAATTGAGAAAATGCTACAAGAAATTCTTGGTTTTGGTAAATATACAATATGTTCATTATTTGATTTTGTTAGTAAAATCTGTAATGTTATGATTGATGTTAATGACATAATATGTCCTTTAGATGTAAGTGACATGTATGGATCAACTGATCGATTAGCATCTATTCAAAATTATTTCAAATGCATTAAGTTTAAAAAATGTTAACGCAAAAATAATAAAATTAATAAATGAAACATTAAGCTTTATTGACAAAAATATTTATGAAGTTTTCAAAAAGGATTTTTATAAAATGGGCAATGGCTGGCCAATGGGTTTACCTATTGTTGCTCAAATATGTAATTTTGTAATTTCTACATATGAAGAAAATATTCTAAAAAAGGAACATTGTCAAAGAAACATTACTGTATATTATCGATATGTTGATGATGTTTTTGGATGTGTCAAGACAAATACAATTAAAGAGTTGTTCAGGGAATTGAATGATTTAAATGGCTTAAAATGGACAAAAGCAGATGAACATTTAATGTATATTCAATTTCTTGATCTTAAAATAACTAGAAATAAATGTATGCTGGATTGTTATATATATCCATTAAATCAATAGAAATGAAACTCCAATATAACAATAGTTTTCAGAGTATATATATTGTAAAGGGCACACACACTGTTACATTATTTTTTTTAAAAAAATAGACATTAAAAATAAAAGTTCGCAAATAAAAACTTATTTTTTTAAGAATTAAAAATTGAAAATTAAACATCATCTAAACCCATATATAAAATCACACAGATGAAAAATTATTAAAAGAAAACTTTATTAAAGAAAAAAAAAATTTTAAAACTAAATTTTGAGAAAAAAAAGAACTTAAAAGATTTAAGGATAAAAACATATCGTTAAGAATGCATATAATTTAATTAATGCTATTGTGTAGGGTACAATAAAATCCCATTTGCCTTTTCCATCATTTTCGCTTTGCTTTGTTGATTCTGGTACATAATATAAAATTGATTGATTTTATAAACTTATAAACAGATTTATCAGCTAATGCTATGATTGAATTTATTTTCTTAATGTTATAATTGTAATTCATCAAACATAACAAGAGTCTCATTGATATTTATTAAATTATAAATGGAAAGAACCCAAGTTTTCCATGCTTATTATTATTGCAAAGCTCATACATAGACTAGCATTTGTACCAAAATTATATATGTCATTTTAAAATTCATAATCTTTAATAGTTTCACAAATTATACCATCTTGTGCATGGTCAGCCATAAGGTCTCATGCAATGAAAAATCGCAGATTAAAGTTTTGAAAGATGATACAATTATGTATTTATAATTTGTCTAATGTACTTTCACATACTGCTATGATGGGTCTTCGTGGTGTACCCTGGTCATGACTAGATTAGATCATAACAATTTCATGTTATATCATTAATTTTGTTTGTATGATGTGAACAGACTTTTGGGTTACAATTTTTAATGTGCAATGTAGTAGGTTTGATTACCTATATTCATCATGTGCTCCAGATTTTGGTTATTATATATATATATATGTAATAATATTATTATTCGATGTCTGTATTTTTAGCATTTTCGATTATCTCAGTAATCTGTGTCAAATATTCAGTTATATATATTGAAAATAATAGCAATTTAAATAATTCCTTGAAATTGACATTTAAAATCTATAATTTAAAAGTAAACAAATAAAAAAAATTGCTTGAATTAAAAGACTAAAAAACAAATTGTTGTTCATAGACAATTATATTTTGAAAAAAAAAAGTGAACTGCAAAACCTTTTTAGATTAGGCAACAAAAAATACTTGCTGGAGGGTTATTTATAAGAGACATTTATAATTAACCAAGAGTAACGTATCATTGATGTTATATTACTTTTTATTAAAAAAGAAAAAGAAAACTTTTATGAAGAACTATCAAGGAATTGATATTACTTTCTTTAAAATAAAAGAAAAAAATAACTTTTTTGTTTACCACTAGATAATGAATGAATTGATAATTGATTCATAATATTTTTTATATATTCACACATGTGTGAATTTTATGTAAACTTTCAACATGGAATTAATTGTAAAAATATAACATTTTAAAATAATTTTATTATTTTGATAAATTAACATATTTTATAATATAAATACCAGTGTGTGCACACATAAATATGTTAAATAAGTCATTAATTATGTATTATAAAAAAGAAATTCATTTATGGGTTTATGACAAATCAAATATGTTCATAAATTATTATATCATACATCTGTATGCTTATTTATATATATGCCTTTTATGGTGTTAGACAATGAATTAATTGTGTATTAAAACATATATTCCATGCACAAACATGTATATGTTAAGGCAGTCATTATAATTATAAAAATGAATTTTGTTTTTAGGCTTAGATCAATTCAAATATGTTCTTAAGTTATTATACAGGATATCTTCATGTTTTATATACGTGTTTTATATAACCTATTGAAGTGTATTAGTAAATTACAATGTGAAAACGTTTTTTTGTATACTAATTGAAATCAGAATACCAAATTTATATTTATGGTATACTCAACAGACCTTAATTTCACTTTAATTATTATTATTAAATTAATATATCATTGTTAAAGTTCTTCCTCTGAATTTACTCAATCTTCAATAGCTTTAGAATATTATATGATTGTATTATATCTTTCTCACAATTACAGTTATTGAGCATTTGTTCCTGAGCTAGATTCATGAATAATGGTTTGTTGTATAAAAGAGATTTATATTTAGTATTGCCACTAAGGGATTATCCTTTAAAGTCTAGACACTATGTTTTATTTTGTTTAATATTTATTAGAAATTAAGTTTATAGTTGGTCACTTCATCAATGGTACTGAGTGGCCACACATTGATGATAATCAGCATGTTTTAGTATCTGCATTATTTTTAATTGATGCATTCAAATGGATTAGCATATAAGTCTGTGCATCCAAATTATGGTTTAATTAATATGACCCATGCTGGCAAGATCTAATTAGTTAGTTGGACTATAAAAACCCATTTCAAATCCAGTCATAAGTTGGGTTCTTGACTTATTTTTATTGTTGATCACTTGTGATGATGAATGATGATTAATTGTAATACTAGTAAACTTATACTTCTCATAGTTCTCTGTTAACTCTTTGATCTCTCATGCTCATTCTATTCATTATATTATTTGTAATTGCAAATTGAGATTAATTTATTTACATGGGGATGAGGATGATTTTCCATCATACCAACTTCTCTATACAGTTCCAAATGGCTACCCAACAGAGGATGATGATTATCATATATTGGTGGCCATAACAACAAAATTGCCATTTAACACCTAATATTAAATGCCCACAACTGATCAGGAAAAAGTATGCATTTTATGTAGAATTAATTTCAAAGTATTACTGTGAAATGTGTGATGAGAGATTGATGATTTTAAATTATAAAATAGTACTTTTGATCTATATTTAAATGTTCATGTTTAATGTTGAATAGAAAATCTATGATTTTGGACAAGTTGTTGACTGTTTGAGTTTGTTTAGCTATACTCTCTGTTTTGATAATGGATGGAAGGTCTTGCCATTGGATTGAGGATACAATGTTTCTATGTAACTCTATGGAGTGTTCTACCTCAGACATTGCTCCAACCCACATTCTGATTTCCTAATGATTGTCATAGTGCAGTTAACATAGTCCTGCCATGATCCTAGCTTGTTTAAGTTTGCAAAAAAGGAGCAAGGCATAATTCTATATTTTCAGCTCCTAAGAGTCAAAGGAGCAGGGCGTTGCAAAGATTTTTACATTATCTTTATTTTAGACTGTGGTAGCTTATAGTTTCTAAATTGAAGGAATCCACTTGGTCTTTATGGTGCATTGTGTACTTATAGTTCAGTGACTTAATTTTTTATCTATGTCAGAACTGGAGGGCAGTATTCATTCTGTTAGTTGTCAGATGCCTATCAATTCTCTAATGAATTTGAAGAATATGTAGTTGGAGTATGAACTTAGTTTTGATTCTATATGTATATTATGTAAAATATTGTTGTATGTGTGATTCATTTCTCTTTTCCTTTTCCACATGATGTGGGTTATGAGACTGTTATATATCTCATGGCATACAAAAACATAGTAGTGTATATGTATATTTAGAGATGAAAGGAAAAGTAGAAATAAACAAAACAAAAATAGTTTGTAGATATTTTCTATATTACAATTAAATAACAGATAAGGATTAAATAATTTTGAATTTAAAAAAAATTATAAATTAAATGTTTATAAATGACTAATTAATATTTTATTATTTCTGCTTGTTAAATTAAGACAAGCATGCTTTTATGTTAAAATAGATATACTGGTAATTATAAAACCCAATTACCTACTTTAATTAGATAAATTTTTTTAAAATTAAACTTTAATAACATATTTTGATTTTATAAAGTTATTTTTCAAAAAGTGAATTGAAAAGAGGTATTAACTTTATTGATTCAAGTTAAAAAAACTTACTTTTAATTACACCTGGGTTTTGTTTTATGCAGTAGTAGTAGGGGATATATTCCAGTAATTTTCAGAAATCACATAAAAGCAAAGCAACAAGGAAAAATTACTTTAAAACTCACATTAAAAAATAAGGATATAAAGTATGACTAATGAAAAATTTCAAATATTTAAAAAAATAATACAAGACAAACTTTTTTTACTTTTTTATTAACTACAGTATTTAATTTTACATTTTCATACATATTTTAATCATTACCACTATTTGAGAATATGCATTCATTTGTGAATCAGATTTGTGATGTGATGTACAACTAGTGCCATTTTTAGTCTTGTGCTTTGTTAATGGTTTTCTGTTTTTATATTAAAAAAATGAGATCACAATCAAAATAAAAAGATTATACATTATCATTAGAAAGATTATTTTCAGTTTAAAAAATCAATAAAATCTTCATTATTTATTTTATCAATCTAAAATTTGTTTTATTTCTGTTATATCTAACAAAATACATTTTAAAAGTTTAAAATTTTTGAATATTTATTGCAATATTTTTATGCATAAGTATAAATTCTATTATTATTATTTACTCATTAGTATAAGTAGGTTATTTACTTAGAAGCTAAGATTCTGAATACAGCTTCAGACCATATTCATGTTAGCTGCTAATATAATGTTATATTTTTGAAAAAAAAAAGTATTTCAAGTCAAAATAAGTTATTAATAATTTAACTTTCTTGATATCTAATAAATACAATGAAATATGAAAGATATTAAGAAGAAACATGAATCACATAACTTCAAAATTGCATTAAAATAATCCACATAAAATGATACTCATCTGTACTACATTTTTTTCACCCTGAAAATAAAGGATTAAAAAGATTAGATAGGAATTTTTACAGTATTACAGATTATGACAAGCAGATTATTACTGCTCTGAATATCAAGTGGAAGTTGAAAGAGTGCAAGTCCAGCTGCTCCTATTATTTCACTGTGGTAAAGTTTGGATTCACATGGAAGAAAAGGGTATGCTTTCTGTATTCCCTATTGCTCATATATTGCATGCAAACAATATGCCTGGAATCTATTAAATTCTAGTTTAAATGGACCTGACTACTTGTTTGCAAAAATTACTAGATTATACATTTCCTGAAAATGGCAATAAGCCAGTCTACTGTTTAGAAGTGACCAGCTTACCCAAAAATCCCTTCAGCTTGCTAAAGAATTAGTTTATACATATACTCTTTTATATATCTGAAGATAAAGTACCATATAATATATATAAATTACAGCTGGTGAATGATATTATATATTGAGAATGATAATAAATTAAATAATTCCTTAAAATTCCATTTGAAATCTGTAATTTAAAAGTATATAAGTAAATAATTTTTGTTTAAATTAAAAGCCTAAAAATAAATTATTGATTCACAGACAAGATTATTTTGGAAAAAACTCCAAAATCCTTTTAGATTCTGAAACAAAAAATAACTTGATGGAAGATTATTTTTAAGAGACATTTATAATTAATCAAGAATAACCTGTCAGTGATGTGATATTATTTTTTTAAAAAAAGAAAGAAAATTTTTATGAAGAGCCATCAAGGAATTCATATTACGTTCTTTAAATATTTTTTTATATTTACCACTAGATAATTAATGAATTAATAATTGATTCATATTATCTTTTATATATCCACATGTATGTGTGAATTTTATGTAAACTTTCAACATGGAATTAATTGTGAAAAACATAACATTTTTAATAATTCTATTATTTTGACAAATTAACATATCATATAATATAAACATCAATATGCTCCCACATACATGTTAAATCTGTCATTAATTATGTATCATAAAAAATGAAATTCATTTATTGGTTTATGACAATTCAAATATATTCATAAATTATTATACTATACATCTGTATGCCTATTTATGTATGCCTTTTATGTTTATTAAGATTGAATTAATTGTATTAAAATATAGTCTGGTTTATTAGGTTTATTTTTTTTATAAAACTACTGTGTGCATACATTTCCAAGAACATGCACATATATGTGAAATCCATCATTATAATTATAAAACTGAATTTCATTTGTAGGTTCAGTACAATTTAAATATGTTCATAAATTATTATATAACCCATCTGTGTGCTGACATAAAGCTGTTATATATAAACCTATTGAAATGTATTTCTAAATAACAATATGACAACTTATATTTTTGTATATTAATAAAAATCAGAATGCCCAATTTATATTTATAGCATACTCAGCAGATCTTAATTTCACATTTATTGTTATTAATAAATTGATATGTTGTTGTTAAAATTATTCCAGTGAATTTACGTAATCAAGACTAGTTTTAGAATATTGTATGTTTGTATTATATATTGTTCACAGTAACAGTTATATGGTGTTTCTTGCTGTGCTAGATTCACACATAATGATCTGTTATATAAAAAAGCTTTGTATTAGTGTTCATGGAGATCCAGATGATGAAGATCCCAAATTGATGTAATGGGGATATCTTTTAAATTGTAGGCACTATGTTTTATTTAGTTTAGTATTTATTAGAAATTCAGCTTATAGTTGGCCACTTCATTAATAGTACTAAGTAATCAGAGTATTGCTAATTCACCAGAATATTGATGATGATCAGGACATTTTAGTATTCCTGTATATTTTTTTAAAATTGTTGCATTTATGTGGACTCGAACTTAAGTTTGTGAATCCAAATTATGGTTTAAATAATATGCTCCAAGCTGGTAGTCCTGGTCTATATTAGACCCATTTCAAATTCAGTCACAAGATGGACTGTTGAGTTATATTTATTGTTGATCATTTATGATCATGAATGATGACTGATTTTATGTAAAACTAATAAACTTATACTTACTTATAGCTTTGTGCTGATCTCTTCACTATCTCATACTTATTATATTATTTGTAAATTGAAAATTGAGATTAGTTCATTAACATGGGGATGATGATAATGATTTTTCATCATCCCAGGTTCACTTCCTGTTTTCATACTGTTGCAATATATCCACATCTAAACATACATACCAAAATATGTATACACATTGTGAGAATACATCAAAGTCCTCACATATGTATAAAAAATAAATGCAACACACACAACTATCTTGAATATTATACTTAACAAATATCGTTAAATAGTTTATTATTTATTTTTATATACTAATAATTACATACAAATGGGTCATTTAAAATTATAACTTTAACGACTTTTTAATTATACTGACATGTAGATAATCACTATGTAAAAAAATGCATATAAGCCCTAAAATTATTAAGAAAAGAAATAAACATTAAATTTTAATTTTGTTCATATTCCATTCATTAAATATACAAATAATAAAATGACGTTGAACTTAAATCGACAAGATATATATAGAACAGTTAACAGAAAAAGAGAAATAAACATTTTTTTCTCTTATTGAAATGAAAGGGAGATTCAAATATAACTCCGATTAGTCAATCCATTAAGTAAAAATACAAATGTTAATCCATTGCTCAATGACATTTGACAACAGTCAGTAAATCATCATTTCTTCAAAGGAGAAAATAATTTCTGAGGATAAAGAAGAAATCGTGCTTATCATTACAAATAGACTTAATCTAGGTAAAAAAAAATATCTTAAAAATAAAATAAAAAGTCTTTTGGTAATCTTATTGAAGCTGAATATTAAAAGAAACCATCTACTTCATTATTTATAGAATCTTATAAAATAAAATTATATTATCAAGTTTTAATGGAACTAATAACTTTGAATAAAAATCCACCACTGTTACATAGCTATGATTGGCTAAAAGAAAAGAAACATCATAGAGATGGAATGTCAACCATACAACTATAATGTCAAATCTAATCTAAAGAAAAATAATTACTACCCATCAATGATAAACATTGGATAGGAATGAATTTCTAGAAACCTTAGGAAATTCTTAGATGGAAATTATTTTCATAAATGAAGGAATGAAGTCACTATCTGATTCACTATCAGGAGATAGGAACAGCATTTGAACATGAATAATATAGTTTAAAAGATGAGAAACAACTGATCCTTAAAATAAAAATTTATTTCATTTATCAATATAAATTTTTTCTAAATTAATTCTAAGTTCGACTACACATTAATATCATAATATATATGACTCTTTATATATTTTTTTATTTTCTTTATTTTAATAATAGGGCAAGATTCATTCAACTATATTCTAAAGTTATTGATATTCAATGATTATTAATAAAATATAAAGATAAAGACCTCAAGTTAACTTAATAACCATTCTGATTATCTACAGATTAAAATGATAAGACTTATTGCTCTCTCTAGTTTTAGATATACATATAATGACAATTATAATGTTATATTATAATAATCAGTAAAGAAAGTCATATATAATGTGACTTTGCTTTTAAATAACTTGTATTTACAAATATATAATATAGTGAGCATACCTTAGCTCAAACAAATGTAATTAATTTGTTATAATTAATGTATTAATTAAATTTTTGTTTTGTTGTTCGGAATGAATGAATAACATTCTGACATAAGTGATCTATTCTATCATATGTTCATATCATCAAGAATAGACTTCAAAATAAAGAATAATATTTATAACTTATATACATGTGATATGACATCCTGGAAATAGGAAAGTCCACTATAAAATATAGATTGCAATTTGAACAAAGAGACAAATTTATTTTATGTTATAATATTGAATTATTTCATTTGGATAATAAATGGTTATCCATTGTTATAGTATATTAATGATAGTTTAAGATATAATAAAAATGTGAGATCAAAGGATGACCCTATTTATTGCATTTTACATTTTTGTACAACTTATATTATTTTAAATTGAGTTATGAATAAAGTTTGTTATTTATATAATGTTGTTAACATTAGTTATTATAATTATATTCATGATTATTTATCTATTTCATAATTCATCCTTTTATAACATATGATACAAACATATAATTGGTATACAAGCAGGGTATAATCATATTCTTGAAGTAGAACTCACATATATTCTTCCTGAGTTCGAATTCCATGGAATTACAAAAGCAGATTAGAGAGAACATGAAATAGGCATATAAAATGAATTTCCTATTATTTTAATATAATAATTTCTTAATTATATTGATGAAATAATTTATATTATCCTGTTGCATCTAGTATTTGATGATTAAATTATTTTTGTTTCTCTATACACATGTTCAATCTGTCACAAATGCTCACTCCATTACATGTATTACCCTAAATCAACAGATTATCAAATGAGGATAAAATCACATTTATGTCATCCCATTACATATGGCATCCAACATTTAGGCTATTTTGTGTTCTTTTAAATGGAGAATATACTTTGACTCATGATTTATAGCATTTAACTTTCAAATCATTAAGTCCTTAATATGTATTAATTATTATATATCAATCAATATTACCATGCATATAAAAACTGCAAAATATAATCATTCTATGAAACTTATAATCTTATATCATTTATTTATTATTTTTTATTATCAATATAAATACTACTATATGAAATTTAAATTTAAATTTATCATTAAAGTTATTAAAACATTACAAATTATTATAACTATTTTTATTTTTTTATTATTACTTAGCTAATCTCAATACCCAACTCTTCTTTATTATTTAGCTTTCAAACTGTCACTAATTTAAAATTTATTCTTTTCATGTTATATAATAGCTCCCTTTTTTACTACTTATATAACTAATTTTCATCCCTCCTAAATTTATTATTTGAAATTATCATTCCATTTCTAATTAAATCAAGAGTGTTTTTATCCCAAAATCTCTATCCAATATGGGTTTGATATTATTTGTAATATAGCTTCTTTGGAATTTCTTTATCTTTAATTATTTGTATATTGAATTATTTTAATTCTATCCTCTTCAAACACCTGCCCTGTTGCCAATGAATGTAAATAAACTGGTAAATTTTTATCATATTTAAGTTGTTCTAATCTTCTATAAATAGATTTTTTTTGTTTCCCCAACATAATTAATTTTAAAATTATTAAGCTTAATTTTTTTTTCCATTTAATTTCTTACATTCTATTTATAACATTATCTGTATTTTTCTTATACTTTTTAATATATATATGTTTTAAATTTTTTATTGTTTTTTTATTTATCATTTTTAAATTCATTATGTATTAAACTTTTTATTGATTTAACAATAATTTTATTTAAATTTTCAACTATATCATTATTATTACAAGTTTTTATACTCATGTAAGTAATTTTAATATTATTAACATTATTAACATTATTAACCTATTTACTCATTTTAATTTTTGCAAATATATTTACTTTCTGTAAACCTTATATTATTTATAAACCTAATTGGGTAATCATTATTTAAAAGTTGCTCCTTAATTAACTGTATTTGTTTGTTATAATCCTCTTTATTTGAACAACAATTTATAGTCTGTTTTAGATTCCCTATCTATATTAGAATGCTAATTAGTAATCTCTATTTTTTCTTATATATTGGTGTTTTTATACTATATCTACCATTTATATACGATTTAATTAACATTACATCTAAATGTGCAAGCTTAATATTTTCTTACTTTTTAACAGTAAACTTAATATTCCTATTTAAATTATTAATAATCTATTTGTTTTTGTCTTCTACTAAATATTAATCGATAATTGTCGATATTTTTTTTTATATTAATAGATAATTGTCCACATATTTTTTATATAAGTTGGAGCATTTTTATTTTTAACATTGCCTTTTCTAAATTTTCCACATAAATACTGTTCAACACTCCACTTAATGCCCCTGCCATCAACAGGCCCTCTTTTTGTTTGTAATATTTATCATTAAATTCAAATGTTATTTTTTTGCAACAAATCTCAGTAATGTTTTGCAATTGTTCTATAGGCAAATCAATATTTTTAATCTCATCCTTTTTCTATTCACTGACTATTAAATCAAAAACTTTTTTCCATATTGATACTTGTATACATTGAAACATCTATTTTTACCATTATTAATTTATAATTTTTATATTCATTCACTATATCGTTAACTTCACTTATTAAAACCTTATTATTCTTAATATATGACTTACAACAAGTATTAAGATATATTTTAAAACATTAATTGCCAACCATATAGAAACATTATTGAAATAAGAATTAGAACTATTAATAATTGGTCTCACAAGCACCCGTTCTTTATAAATTTTGGTGTTCAACAAATTTTAGCATTGAAAAAAAAAAGAAAAGTGTATTTGTTTGATTCTTTTATAATTTTATCAATGCATAAAAAAGATAAGTTTATAATGTTATTTAAGTGGAAAACAATGCATCCAAATCTATTTTTCTGGGTTTAGTTTATTTTTAAAGGAAAAAAACTAATATGGATGATAAAATGAAATATATAATTTGATATGAAAAGTCATATCAATGATAAAGTATTAATTTAAGTTTAAAGGTTTTTTTTGAATTATTATTATTGTTGAACTCTGAATAAGAGATAATTATACTTTGGTATTTCCTGTCTGATTTTATTGTAGAATTATAGAATATGTAAAATGTTATTAAATTGCTTATGTCTGCAATTTTATTATACACTGAACTACAATTTATATCTAATTACTATTTTGTTTTTAAAATACAATGTTTTATTTTGATTTTGATTGAGACATTATGAAGCTTCTTCTGATAACATTGATAGTGGCGCTCAGCTTTGTGTATTCAGAAGGTAATTGTTTTTTAGCTGTAAGGTAAAATTTACTTTTTTTTCTATTTAATAAATATGGCAGCTTAAAGTATATTCATTATTCATTGAGCTCGTCGTTTCCAGACTCCGATATTATTCATATCGACCATTGACTAATAATGATATAAGGATTTAACAAGAAACCAATTAGTACACACAATAAATTAAACAAAAAATCAGTCTTATTACTTTGAGCATAATAATAATGAAAACTAAAAAATAATGATCAAGTACTTTCGAACTGAGATGCAGTGAGGATTCAAAATCAAAAAGATCTCAAACTATTTCTAGTTGAGACAAACATCACTCTTGTGAACTGGATGCAAATGTTGAGCCCAGCTCGTTATTATCATCATCAAAAATAATGTAAGCTATATGAAAGACTTTGAAATTATAGAGAAGTAGGGTCATGTTTAAAATGATAAACTATATATATATACCTATTATCAGATATTATCCAGACCCACATATTGTAATATAGATCGGGCACAAAATATGTTATAATTATATGAAGAAATAGAACAAAAGAAAAGGAACATATTATGTTTGCTGTGAATTTTATATATTTAACAGTTAACATGCAATAAAAAGGTTTGCAATGTTTGTGCTCTTATACAAAAGTAGTTTCGTATTGTCATGAGTTAGTTTATTATCTCATTTTAAGTATAAGTATACTTGGCAAAGCATAACTGAAATAAAATCGGTATATATTAATATCGGTTTATGGATTCGTTTCTGTAATAAGATTGAGATCAAATTCTAGATTAACAATAAGAGTCACAAAGAACAATCTTACATTTTTTTGTAAAAAATGAAAAGATCTATCTAGTGGTATTGATTCCGTTAATCAGACATTAAATACAGAAAAATATATACTATTTCAAAGTTAAGTTGCTTTGGATATGTTTTTTATTAGCTCAAAAGAAGGTGTTTTGTAAATTTTTTTTCTACTGTGATTAAAAAAAAGAAAGGCCAAAAATTATATTAGTGATTAAAAATGCTTAAGTTAGAAATGTTGTTTAATTAAAATCTTATGTAAGATAATCTAGTCATTGATTAGAAGGGATTTTCAGGTTTTCAGATATAATAATTTTATGTTTGGTTTGGAATGTAGAATTTAATTAGAGAATTGTCATATTTACAAAGGTAATAGCTCTAATTTTAGTTTGCAATGTTCATTAAATACGAAGTGTTACAAGGATATATATATATATATATATATATATATATATATATATATATATATATATATATATAGAGAGAGAGAGAGAGAGAGAGATAGGAACATGTATAATGTAGTGGAGGGGATGTATTAGTGAATCAATTAATTAGGCAGCTGGAACCAAAAAAGGTAGGTATAGCAAAAATCAGCTTTAACTACTAGAATATCTTATAAGCGATATTATATTTCGGGGTAGTATTGCTGCTATATAAAAATATTTACTTTGTGTGACAGATAATATGATCATTGCTAAATATCAATTTACTCATAGTATTATTTGTTCCTCCAAGTATGTGATAAACCATTCTATTATTACTTGCAGTTTAATTCTGAAAAACAGTATGCAGGCATTGCGTGTGTGGTTAATACGTGTGATGCTCTGAATGTTTAGCCTGATATTTGCCATAGGTATTGCCGGAGAAGTAACACTGAATGTTTTAAAACAAATTTTGGAACACTGCCTGGTTGAAAATACGATTCTTTTAACAAGCCTATACTGCCTATCAAATTACGAATGAAGCTAGAAAGTAACACGAAGAAGAAGGCCATGAAGCGCTTTAACCTAGATAATTTTAAAGCCAAAATGTTAGTGTAGCATAATGAAATATATGGGTTCAGTAAAATACATTTAAACTTACAAGTTATTGTTAAAAAAAAATCCGCGATAAGTTATTTACATATGTTTATTATATGATTATGATTATTTCTTTTCCTGATGTTTATTATATTATTTTATATTAACATTAACTGAAATGTTATATGTTATAATGGATATTGCAAGATTATCGATTAATGTACTATAAAGTTAGTTAATATTTTATTTTCTCTCGTTTAGATTTTTATACATTATTTTTGTATATAGTCCTCAGGGAAAGACTGTTGTAATTTTACGATTCTTATTACTATTTTGTTTATTTTTTTGTTATTCGTTAACTAAATAAACTTTGTTATTAATATAATAGAAGGCATTTAACTGAGTGCTACTCTTGTTAACTGATTCATTCCACAAATTAGTTTATATTCAAATACATCGTCAGCATTATCGGGACCATGGATTAGTCTATTATCTATGCTATGTTACTACAAGAATGTTAACAGACATTAATAAAATTGTAGAGCAGATATCTATCTTGTTTGTGTTCATTGGTGACTCTTCTGTAATAAAACATGGTCATTACTATGAGTATCTAAGTTGAACTACGAGGGTGGAATGATCTTAGGACATATTATTAGAAAAATAATTGTCAAAAATTATAATGATGAGGAAATATAACGTGTTTTTAGTGAACATAGGGAACAATAATAGAGTAATTAAATACTGCTTGATCATCTTCATCAATCCTGAATGGAGCCATAGAGAAAATATCAATAATATGTGAAATATTGTGGTCAATATTGATAGTTCTCTGGACAAGAATGACTCATTAATAATCAGTTATAACAATTTCTGTTACATAGTTAATGGCTCAAGTATAACCCCATTAAATTCATTTATCTGAGATTGTCTTAAGTAAATTGCACCTAACACAATACATCTTATTTAAATCATAATCTAAATATTGTTAAATAAAGGTCAAACTATGGCGACCATTTAAAGACTTAAAAAATAAATATTTGGAAATTGTAGATTTCGAACTGACTTACACATTATTTCTAAAGTACAAATAATATTATTATTTAAAAAAAATTTTAGTTATAGAATTGTTCAGTAAATAAAATATATAAGGGTATAAATCGACCGGAATAGCAAATTAAATAAATATATCAGTAAATATTATACAAATAGTTATCTAAAAGTACTAGGGAAATGGATAGAGCGGTCAATAAGAAAAATCTGTATAGAGTAATTAATTATCCATGATGAAAAGTGCATGTGAGGAGATGTTCAATAGCGTACAGATATACGATATGATTGAAGAAAAGAAATATAATATAGAAGTGTATGATCATGAGAACTAAAAGCAAAAGCAAGCTGTTGGAAGAATGGAGATGCAATAAGAAGTAAAGCCCAACAATGAAGAAAATATGACCAGTGAATCAATCATAGAACTAGTAAACAATGAATTAATGAAGTAAAATCAAAATCATTGACTCTGTAGTAAAATGAGTGACAGACCATGGTGAAGTTATTTAACAAATGCAAGAAGAAAATCAAAAATCAATGCTACATATGCTCACAGAAAATCAAAAGCAAATTATGATAGAAAAACAACAAGTAATGCATATTTTGGGTTTAGAGAAACTCAAGATAGAGTAGTTCATATAATAAGTGAAAGAAAGAAGAATTATTATTAAAACTGGACCAGGGTATGAAGTCACTGGAAATAATGATATGACCCTAGAAATAAAAATGAATGAGCACAAGATGAAAATAGAGAGAGTATGAAATCATGATGAAGTTAAAGTTAAAAATATAATTTCTATGATACCATGTCACAAACTAAAAGGTGGGTGTGGAATAGAATTCCTTCACTAAAAGTCTCCAGGTAGCTCAAACAGAGAGACTAGGTGAGATTGAAAAACTAGAAGTTAACAAGAAAGGAATGGTTCAGATTAAAGATCAAACATAGTCAAAAGGGAGGAGGTTAGACTAATACATGTTCATCAAACATGGGTATGAAAGTAGAAGAAGTGTCTTGTATTGATCAGATTAATTCAAACCCTATTATTCTTTGTACTATGGCAAAGTAGTTAGTCAGTTTTTGAAAATTCAAATATTTAGAGGTCATTCAAATGAAATAACAATTTCAATACCTTAATAGTTTAGATAAGTATTTCCAACTGAATTCAATATGTGAGGGGAGAATAAATTCATGTTTATCTATAGCCATATTCAGAATGCATTACAAGCATGATGAAATTCAATACATAAAAAACAGATACATTTCATAAATATGAAAACATTTTGCTGGGAAATTACTTGATTGATGAGTGTCAGAATTCGGTCATTTTATTTCAAGAAATATATAAGACACATAAACTGCTACCCACCGTTTTTACACTGGAAAGTCACAAAGTTATGAGCTTTGACAGCCTATTCTTTATCAGAGAATCAAATGATATGTATAATTTATCACAATTTGCATACCAAAAGGGAATAGGTTTTAATCAGCACAGACCCATAGACATAAAGCAGATAGATGAGTTGCTTAACATGTTAGGTGTGAACATACCTCACATGATTTTGGTTCACCATAGATTAGTATAACTCCGAGTAGAAAAGTAATATATGTAAATGCCATCGTTATTAAAAAAGAAAAAAGGTACAGAAGAACTAAAAATTGCATAAAATAATAATGCCTTTGGATAAGCCATATGCAAACTAAAAGAGTAGATCTTAATTCAGACATATGAATGGAGAAGAGTGACAGTCTTGTAAGTCATCTGTACCCAGCTAAAGATATACAGTAACTAAAAGTGTAAATAAAAGATAAGGATGGAATGTGTTTAAAACTAAAAAGATATTTGATACGTCATTCCTCATATCACGGCTCTCATATTTATCAAAAACATGAACAGAAATTCAAAATTATATATAACTATATAGTTAACCTGATATGTACATGGATATATTGAGTCTCAATTTGTAAATCAAAAGTATAACTTATTTTAGAAGAACTGGGGTAGAGATGTTTTTAGATACTGGTAACCAAATCTTTATAATATCAAAGGAGATATATGATACAAGTTATCCAGGTGAATCCTTAATTTAGTCCTTTCCAAATAACTCTGGGTAATAATAAAAAAGCTAAATTTGCCTTAATAAAATGATGAATCATGTTTTGTTGGTTCTACAGTGACTTGACCATGATTATTACATGCATTACATTATTTGCTATGGATAAAGGTTTGAATTTATTTTCAGAGATTCATCTTTCTCCATTATAATTTGCCTCATGTAGATTAGCAATTACTATGGATGAAATATTCAAGTTAGCATGAGAACCCTGTCACAATATATTATTTTTATGAAATGTCTAGAGTCGTAATTGGATATGAAGATAAAATTACAATCACAAATTATTAGTCATATCATGTTTGATGTTAGCTGATACATCTCCAATAGTAAAAGAAAATAACAATTGCCAGTAATTATAGAATGGAGCATTATTTTCAAGCACTCCTCATCATACAATAAACTGCTTCTTATGGTAAAAAGATGGATCAGGGATGTATATCTAGATCTGAGAGCTCAATAAAATAGTAATCCAAAATAGAAATATTTCTTCACCAATCCATGAGCTTATAATAAAATTTGAAACCAAAAATATTTTCTTCTATCTTATCTCTAGCTGTTGAGATACCAAGCTTCAACCCAAAGACCACGAATGTGCTTCATTTGTGTTCAGAAGATATAACATCATATTCAGTTTACATGTTTAAGAATTCATGAAAATTAATATTTTTCGTTAAAAGATGCCACTATTGTCTATTTTACATAGAAAAAAACATTCCATCTAAAGAAATGCCATTTCACAAAAGCTATCATAACTATCAATAAAATGCAAAATCCTTGCCAATAATTATGCTTTTTGAGCATATTTTCTTATTTAAAATTTTTTAAAGTTAAATAATAAATGATGGTTTATTGCTTAATTTCAAATCCAAGAAGTGACATATCTAAGCAAAAATCATACTCCAGTGGTTTGAACTCTGAACTTCTGTCTTATCTACAGCCATTTGGTTTTTTCGTGTCCATAATATTTTACATTGTTGTAGGCCAAACTGTTTTTTTATCACGTTTTTACATTAAATCAGGTTCACTATGAAGAACTTGTCTATGCTTACTGTCATTCATTTTTCATAACAATTATAATATTCAGCTTGCTGTAAGACGTATTTTGATTTTTTCATGTGGTGCCTGACTTATGTTTCTGAATCAGACATGCTAGCAGTTTCAGTCTCATAGATTAAAAATATGGGTTAATTTCTCTTTCACCTATTAATAAGCTATTTCTTCGTGAATTCTTTAAGATCCAAGAGTTGATTTGCCACTTGTCGTAATTAGTTATTGGACATTCACTTTAACATAACTATTTTCAGCTTGTTGCCCACTCTATTGTTGATAAGTATGTATCTGTCTGCATGCTCATAAGACATTTTCCAACCTACTGCCTTGTCAATATGAAATTCATTAATGAAGATATTATGCAGTGTTATTTTTTAAAAATCAGCTGTGGAATTCTTCAAATACAGTTTTATGATCTTTTGAAATGAGATATTCTGCTATGCCTAGATAACTTTATACTATTTCCCCACTTTTTCTTGAAATGTTTCCTGAACCAGTCTACTAAATACTTAGTGGAATTACTGACAATAGCAGCTGAATACATGTTGATAAATTTTATTAGAACTAAAAACTCAATACAAAATTTATAACTTAACGTATATTTATTAATTTGTGACAAAAGTAATAAATATAAGAGTGAAATCAATCCAATTATCAATCTTATTGGATGATCCATAACATAATATATATATATATATATTGCAACAGGGCAGGTATAATCAAACCCTGTTGCGATAATTAGACAAATACGTATTTGTATACTTAACGCATTATTAATATATATATATTATTACTAAGGTATTATTAAAAATATATATTATTTTACTAACAAAACTAATATTTACAAGTTGATGTACAATCAACGATCATTTGCGTGGTCGTATTGAATTGATTTAGTTATTTTAATTAAAAAGAACTCATAAAAGAGGTATGGGGGGGGGGTTATACACTTGCTCTGATTTTTTTCTCTTTCTTTTGCCAAACCCAGCTATACACATCGCTATGTATATGTGTGAGTGCGTTTTTGAACCATTAAAAATAAAAAATTCACAAAATAAAAAGGAAACATTTTGTTTGATAAACTTTTTAAATATATACATATTAAGTCAACAAAAGAACTATAAATGTCAAGATGGAAGACAGTGATTTTGAAGAACAATGGAAGTAATTATCATAAAAATCTTGGAATGTCTAATTTTAATTAAATATTAATTGGAAAGAAATAGGTGTAAAAAGCTTTTGTGATGCATTCCAACAAAGGCATATGGAATGTGAATGGAAATATAATTGAAAATGAATGAAAAGAAAGATAAATTTGATAATTAAAAAAAAAGAAAAAATTAAGGAGAGTATAAGTTTGAGAGTGGAAGAAAGTGGACGTTAGACTGATATACAGAAATAAGATTCCAGAAATCAGATTATATATTGATAAAATATGGTCAGGCTGGCATAGAAGCTTCAATGTACGAGGGGTTCGAATCCTTCCCCCGAATGTATAGCAGCTGCTGATATCAGAGAAGGGACATCCAGCCTGGAGAATTGCCTCAATAAGTAACAATGTTGAATCATCATAAGATGAAGAAAATAAATAGACTTCAGCCATGGAATCCGAACTTCAAAAAAGTTCGTTCACTGACAAAGGACCGGAGATTTTCTTTTCGCCAGATGAATTCGATCAATTCCCCAGGGAAACACAGGTACTTTTTCTCTATTTCCATATATATGTCACTTTTAGTAATCTTACTCCACAAAATTGAGAAAACTGTTATTTGACAATTGTGAACTTAAAATTTCTTTTCTTATGCACGGAGAGTTCAAAATTATTTCCTATGGGATTTATTAGTGTATAAATTAATCCATAATTAAATCTTCGGTGCAAAATACATATAATAGCATATTTGTGTGTGTGGGAGTTTTGGAAAAGAGAGAAGAGACACTAAATTCAACTTATGTAAATAATATATGTTTTTTTTATAGATACGTAAATATCATTGCTAATAAATGTGTATAAAATGAATGGTTTTGTTTTTGTGTTATGAGTTTTTTTTAAAAATAGAAAGAAAAAAGGGAGGGTTAGATCTACTGCCGGTAAATTTTACCACCAGTCCTGAGCAGAGCTAGTCCAGGGGCATTTCCATATTGGTATTCCAGCTATCCCAGCATAATTCTTATAGAAATATAGGATTGGCGCTTGAGGTCATAAAGTGATGCTCATAAATATGCTGGGTGATAAAATGGAATAATTTAAGAATAAATATTTTTTAAACAATTATGCATATACGTGTATCATTATATACATACACACAATCTTTCAAGATTATATATATGTGCATAAAATATATATGGAAAATGGTAAATCCCGTTATAATGGCAACCCAACAAAAGGGCATCGAAGAGAAGTAGGTCAATGAGGATAAGAAAAAAATAAAAGAAATTAGCATGATTTTTTTTTTGAGAAAATAAATAAAAATATACATATCATTTTTGTCTGATCATTATTGTTTTAGCTAAAAGAAAAAATTAGGAAAATGGAAGTTATATTATATTGGCAGATTTGGATGTAGTTAATATTAAGTTTATAAGAATAAAAAAAAACTTTTTAGGCTATATGAAAAATACCAACTGAGTGCAGAATATAAAAGCATTTCATAAAGTAATCAGTTTAGGTTAGACTGTTTTTTAAAGAACTTTCAGTTTGTTATGGATTTTTTTTTGTAAATAATGAACGTAAATGTTTTTCTTGTTCGCGATTAATCTTTTTTTTTTTTTAAAAAAGTAATACAGATATTTTAAAAGAAAAAAGTAAACAAGTGTTTAAGTGGTTAACACTTTATAATTAATCCATTTTAATTAGATACAAAATAATTATTTGGCTTTCTGTCACTTATTACTATAAGATGTCATAACCAGATAAAATTTTATATATATATATACATATTAAATTAATGTCGTTTAAAAAGAAATTCGAGTAATGAATTATATTTAATTTACACCCACACAGTATCTATGATTTTAATATATTTTACACTTTTTACTTTTATAATCATTTTGACAATTTCTGAATTTGAAACTAACTTTGAAATGAAGGTTTTGATATAATAATAGTCTATCTGCACTAGTTTTCAAAGTGAAGTTTTATAAAAGTGGAAAACAAGAGTAAGTTGAAATAACATAGTGAAATATCGATCGGTCGACAGTAAAATTATAAATATATATACTTAAGAAATATTGAAGGCATAAGGAAGTCCGGGAAGGGGAAGCATTGTGCTTTGGGGGTTTGGAGGTTTGGAACCTAGCATGTAGAAAATATATATATATATATACATCACATAAAGAGGATAGAGTTGATAAGAATAAAAGTATTTGGGGGGAAGAAGGAAGAGATGCCAGTAGATCACCTTAGGAGTTTGCAAAGATACTTTGTGTGTTATGGAACACCAGACAAGGTGAGAACAATAATAGCATCTTGCCACCTAGAAGGGCAGGCCATGGATTGGTGGAACTCATTGCTATACCAACCACAGACATTTTTAGATTACAAGACAGACCTGGAGAGTGAAGAAAGGCAGGACAACATTAGATCCCAATTGATAAGAGAGAAGTTTCAAGAGGGTGGACCAGAGGAATATGTGCATTTTAGGCATCCAGTGGCCACACTCACAACATTAGAAGCATGTAATTTGTCAGAGAAACAGATTGTGAGGATAGTCTGCTGAAACCTGCCAATAAGAATAGGATTGATGCTAGAGAAAGGAGGAGAGAACTCGTCTAAAGAAATAGACCAGATATTGAGTCAAATGGAAATAAGTGCAGAAATGAGATGGATTTGAGAGAAAAAGGAAGTAGACCAAGGAACAGATATAATATTCAGAGAGCAACTGAATTCAAAACACACGAGGAACCTAATTTGTTTATGGGAGGACCACGTAATGAGATATGCATGCCAAACATGTCCAAAAATACAAATAGCAGCAGGACAGACCAAAGTAGAAGCACTTATTGATTCAAGGAGTCAGGTCTCTGTAATAACAGAAAGATTGTATTATAAACTCACCAGAGAACAACCAAATATATTTGTTCTACCATTGAAAGCTGTACAAGTGGCGATGGCCAACAACAGAAAGGCCAAGGTTGAACCCAAACAAATATGGCTGGATGTCAAATTCCAGGGAGTAAGTTGCCCCCATGTATTCCTAATCATGAAAAATTTGATTTGTGATGTCTTATTGGGAACTGACTTTTATACAAATATAAATCCAAGTTGAACTATGAAAGTAGACAAGCCATATGTAATGGAGAGGTGGTTAGATTTATAATGGATAGCACAGATAGTTCAATAGGGGATGTGCAAGTTGCCAATGAACACAATGATGACTTGATAACAGAAAAAATAGACCAGGCAAAGATTGCTTGGGGAGAAGGGAATGAAATACTAAGAAAGATACTGAAGGAATACAATCAGGTATTTTCAGACAGGCCAGGCATGATCCCAGGGTTCGAACAAAGGATTCAGGTAAATGAAACACAACCATTTAAGGCAAAATCATACCCAATTCCTCATCAATATAGGGAGCAGGTGAAGGAGCAGATAGATCAAATGTTGAAATGTTGTATTATATCAAAAAGCTCCTCAGCTTATTGTAACCAGATAGTCATCGTCAAGAAAAAGGATAATTCCGTACAGTTATGTCTCGATGTGAGGCAATTGAATAAAGTCATGGTCCCAGATTGTAACATACCACCACCCATGCAAGAATTGCTTGGGAGATTTAAAGGAAAAAATATTTTTTCAACATTTGATCTGACAGCAAGCTATTGGCAGATAAGGCTGCACCTGGAAGATTGTAAGTATACTGCCTTTAGATATGATGGCTGCTCATATCAGTTTAACTGTATGCCATTCGGCCTGATTAACAGTAGGGCTGGTTTACTATGATGTCTAGATCAGGTATTATCTGCTGAACTCAAAAATAGTTACAATGTATGTGGATGATGTATTGGTGGCATTGGCTAGTGTGGAAAAACATGCCAAAGATGTGGAAATGTTTTTAAGGGAATGTTGGAATCAAGGTATCAAGGTAAACCTGAAGAATAGTGTGCTATTTCAAGAGGAAGTTACATTTTGGGCCACCTTATAGGATCACAGGGTGTCCGGCCACACCCAGATAAAATCTCAGCCATCAAAGGTTTCCCAGTACCTAGGTCCAAGAAGCAGATATGGTCCTTTTTGGGTATGTGTAACTTCTACAACCGTTTTCAGGAGCAGTTTGCTCAACATATGGAACCACTAGTTAGATTACTGAGAAAAGATGTAGTGTGGGAGTGGGTCAAAAAAAAGAGCCAGGCATTTGAGAGGGTGAAGCAAGGGTTCATGAAACATGTAATGCTGGCTTTTCCTGATTTTGAGAAACCCTTTGTGGTGCAGACTGACAGCAGTGGGTATGGGCTGGAAGCAATAGTCTCACAGATTCAAGAGGATGGTCAGGTGAAAGTGCTGTATTTCTTAAGTAGGCCGCTTAAGGGTCCAGAGTGTCATTACACTGTCACAGAAAAGGAAGCTTTAGCCATCATTTGGTCATTCCAAAAACTCTGCATGTTGTTGTTGGGATCAAAAATAATTGTGGTTATGGATCATAAGAGTTTAGAATTTATTAACCACAGTTATCTGACAAATAGTCAGTTGGTGTGGTGGAGCTTATACCTCCAAGAGTATAATTATGTGGTAAAGCATTGTAAGGGGTCAGATAACATTGTAGCTGATGCTCTTAGCTGTAACCCAGTGCTTTTGCCATCATGTCATCTTAAAACTGAAAATTTATATGTGGCAGGAATAAACTTAAGGGTTAATTAGGGGGTAGAGAATGATCTTAAGAGATTGGCCATCAGAGTAAGGATGCCCAGTTAAGTCAAATAATCACACAACTGAAAGGGAACACAAGAGAAAATTATGATGAGTCCAGATGTTGGATCAGCCGATACAAACTTGACCAAGCTGCTCTCCAATATGGAATGAAAAGGGGACAGGAAAGTTGGAGACCTGTCATACCCCAGCAAATGCGGAATGCAGTGGTGACTCATGTCCACCAAATATATGGACATTATGGGGTGTGGAAAACTAAAAAGTGGCTTAGACAGTGGTTTTATTGGCCAGGCATGCATAAGACTGTTGTGAGAATGATCAGCCAATGTGAACTTTGTCAAAAAACCAAGCCTGTTAATAGGAATTATGCAGTTCCAATGAGCTCCATAATCCCAAAGAAGCCACGTGAGATAATTGCAATAGATTATTATGGACCATTGCCGGCCTTTAATAGAAAAAAATATTTGTTGGTGGTGTATGATCTATTCAGTAAATTTGTGGCTGCATATCCCATGACTCAAGTAAATACCTGAAACACCATATGTCTCCTTGAAAAGGAATATTTTATAGTGATAGGAAAACCTCAAAGCATCCTCTCAGATCATGGCACACCATTTATCTCTGGAGAATGGAAAGCATGGGTTCAGAAGTCAGGGCTCCAACACATACTGACATCAATTAGGAATCCGCAATCAAACACATGTGAGTGGGTGATGCGTGAGTTGGGTAGGTTGTTTAGGACGTACATCCTAACTAATCACCGAGGATGGGTTAAAAAGATTCCAGAAATACTGAACTACATACATTGGGCAGATAACGAGTCCACAGGGTTCTCTCCTGTGTGGCTCCAGTTTGGCAAACATGCCCCTAAATTAATCAAGGACAAAATACCAGGGCCAAAGGAAATGCCAATAAATGTGGAGGATGAACAAGAGCAGGCATATGGTACACTTTTGAAGAGGAGTCAGGAAAGAAACAAACATACACTAGGGAGGCCTCATCAGTTTAA
Organism: Epiperipatus broadwayi; assembly: GCA_028023455.1. Taxonomy (NCBI): domain Eukaryota; kingdom Metazoa; phylum Onychophora; class Udeonychophora; order Euonychophora; family Peripatidae; genus Epiperipatus; species Epiperipatus broadwayi. The sequence continues at coordinate 48,485 of JAQFVV010013398.1, forward strand.
ATTTGGCGAGCTAGTCATGGTGAACCCCACATGTGAGCGAACTGGGGAAATTTATCTGTAAGAAATTTTGCAGTTTATATGAGGGACCTCTCCCTATTTTTAAGTGTCAAAGGGATAATGTATTCTGGGTAAATACTGGGCAGGAGGTAAGGGGATCGTACAATGCTTGTTCCTCAAGCCTATGCCATTATGAATGGTTCACGATATTTAGGAGCCATTCAAATCCATAGACCATATTTGAAGGCTTCTGGGAGGGGGGTATTGCAACAGGGCACGTATAATCAAACCATGTTGCGATAATTAGACAAATACGTATTTATATACTTAATGCATTATTATTAAATATATATATTACTTTACTAACAAAACTAATATTTACAAGTTGATGTACAATCAACGGTCATTTGCGTGGTCGTATTGAATTGATTTAGTTATTTTAATTAAAAAGAACTCATAAAAGAGGTATGGGGGGGTTATACACTTGCTCTGATTTTTTTCTCTTTCTTTTGCCAAACCCAGCTATCCACATCACTATGTATATGTGTGAGTGCATATTTGAACCATTAAAAATGAAAAATTCACAAAATAAAAAGGAAACATTTTGTTTGATAAACTTTTTAAATATATACATATTAAGTCAACAAAAGAACTATAAATATCAAGATGGAAGACAGTGATTTTGAAGAACAATGGAAGTAATTATTATAAAAATCTTGGAATGTCTCATTTTAATTAAATATTAATTGGAAAGAAATAGGTGTAAAAAGCTTTTGTGGTGCATTCCAACAAAGGCATATAGAATGTGAATGGAAATATAATTGAAAATGAATGAAAAGAAAGATAAATTTGATAATTAAAGAAAAAAAGAAAAAATTAAGGAGAGTATAAGTTTGAGAGTGGAAGAAAGTGGACGTTAGACTGATATACAGAAATAAGATTCCAGAAATCAGATTATATATTGATAAAATATGGTCAGGCTGGGATAGAAGCTGATATCGGAGAAGGGACATCCAGCCTGGAGAATTTCCTCAATAAGTAACAATGTTGAATCATCATAAGATGAAGAAAATAAATAGACTTCAGCCATGGAATCCGAACTTCAAAAAAGTTCATTCACCGACAAAGGACCGGAGATTTTCTTTTCACCAGGTGAATTCGATCAATCCCCTGGGGAAACTCAGGTACTTTTTCTCTATTTCCATATATATGTCACTTTTAGTAAGCTTACTACACGAAATTGAGAAAACTGTTATTTGACAATTGTGAACTTAAAATTTCTTTTCTTTTGCACGGAGAGTCCAAAATTATTTCCTATGGGATTTATTAGTGTATAAATTAATCCATAATTAAATCTTTGGTGCAAAATACATATAATAGCATATTTGTGTGTGTGGGAGTTTTGGCAAAGAGAGAAAAGAGACACTAAATTCAACTTACATAAATAATATATGTTTTTTTTATAGATACATAAATATCATTGCTAATAAATGTGTATAAAATGAATGGTTTTGTTTTTGTGTTATAAGTTGTTTTTTTTTTAAATAGAAAGAAAAAGTGAAGGGTTAGATCTACTGCCGGCAAATTTTACCACCAGCCCTGAGCAGAGCTAGTCCAGGGGCATTTCCATATTGGTATTCCAGCTATCCCAGCATAATTCTTATAGAAATATAGGATTGGTGCTTGAGTTCATAAAGTGATGCTCATAAATATGCTGGGCGATAAAATGGAATAATTTAAGAATAAATATTTTTTTAAAACAATTATGCATATATGTGTATCGTTATATATACATACACACAATCTTTCAAGATTATATATATGTGCATAAAATATATATGGAAAACGGTAAATCTCGTTATAATATATATATATATAAGTGGTACATGAACAGATTTATTTTCTTAAAGTGGGACAAACTATTTTACACGCATCTTTCATGTACATTGCCAGTACTTATGTGTCATTTCTCTTCTCCTTATTTTCTCACTTACATACATCTTCGATAGACTTATGCAGTTTTAATATCATTATAATAATCTGCATATATCTACATACACTAGTGTACATCCCCTATATGTATAATTAATTTAATGTATATTCAAATGTATGCTTTGCATATGTTAATTTTCTAAAATGTTTACAATTCGGGTGTTATTCATTTCCTATCTGATTATAATTACAACAAATATATGACCTTTATTTGCACAATTTAAAATATAGCTATATATGCACAAACACAGTGCTAGATTTAATCAAACAGTATGGTATATATGTATAAAGATTTCTTACTCTAACATAAATTTGAATACCATAGACAAAGGAGAAAAAAAGGGATGACTTTTATAAATTAATATTGTGATTGGAAGAGAGAACATTGGCCATTTTTCGGAGTTTAGTATGTTGAGAAAATGTCAGCCAATTTATATATAAGAAAGAGAAACTAAAAGGGAATAAAAAGGGAAGAAATTTTGTGATCATTTCTTTAAAATTTTTGTAATGAAATTTAGAATAATGATTTAATTAAAATACCATATAAACAGCACCAGAAAGGAAAACATGATTTGATAATAAAATATTATTCAGAGACAAAAAATTTATTATTTGACTAACAGCATCTCTGGATATATGACCTATGTACAAAAACTTCTGGCATCGTTTAAGATGAAATAGTTTTTCATCGTTATTGTATAGGGTCACTGTTAATGAATAAAACTGTTTTTAGTTAATAATATAAATTTGTCTATTTGACCTAATAATATTTAAGATATAAATATAAACCAGGTGTTAGCTTCTAGGCAAATTGGAATCAGTATATTGTAACCGAGATGACAATGATTGAGCCCTATCATAAGTTAGAATAATCTAGCCCTGAAAGTATAAATGAATTAATGAGATATAACTACAGATCGTTTATTAAACAAAACTGAATAAAAATCGTAAAAAAGGGAAACATAAATAAATTATTATATGTTTCTACCTTAATATTTGCTCACTTGTGGGTGTGCATATTTTATTCATAATTGTAATAAAATTTAACTAAGAATTTTCTTTTAGTTTATATTTTCAAAGAAAGGTCCTTATGTTTATTTATATATACGTAATTAAAGAAAAGAAAATTAAGTTTTTTTTTATTTAGGCACAATTAATTAAAATCTATAAGGTATAATTATTAAGGAATTTGTATATAGTTTTTATATAAAAAAATTTGAAAAGAAAAATGTTTTATCTTATCAAAGTTAGGGATTCTAAAAGTAAATATATATATTTCTTGTATTGGTTAGATTTTCTTTTGGTTTTCTATAATATTATTGGCATGAATTAATTAAAATATTCATTCTGGTGATAAAATTATAAAACTTATATAAAGAAAAATAAGGCCAACTAGAATGATTTAACATTTTCTTTTCATGGGGGACTATGAATAGGGTTTGAAAACAAAATCCAAGGTTGAATTATTATTTTTTCCAGAAAAAAAATGCAAACCATGATAGAAGGAGGAGCAATTTAAAATGCTGTTATTTTAAACACATGCACTTCTTAAAAGTAGTTTTAGGGGGAAAGAAGTTGAAGTAAGGCTTCAAAATAAAAGACTTGATTGATTGCGTCAGAAATATATGGCCACAATTTATTATAAAGACAGTGCAAAAATTAATCTCAGGGAATGAACATTGTTATATCATGTTTTAACAATTATTATACCACTAGAATGCTGATGGATAATTTTACCAAAGCAAAACAAATGGAGAATTAAAGACTTTTCCCAAGTAAACTGACCTTGCTTAATACCATCATCACCTGAACCTGTTCCTGATTGCCAATTGCCAGTATCTTCATGTTAAAAAGATAATATGAAGATGTTCAAACAAAATTCATACATCAACATAACCTTATCATTATAGTCTTGTACATAAAGGAGATTGGACATGAGATTTTTGTCAATTTGAAAGAAAAGGAAAAAGAAAACAATCATAATATGTCAAAACTATTTTTAGAACTAAATTGTATCCAGCTGTTATTTATTTGTGTAAATTTAATGTTTATAAAGGGAAATACAAACCATACACTCCAGGAAATAAAGTCTGGCTGATGATGTAAAAGAGAGGGTCACATCGAACTACTGTCAGACCTAAGATCTTTGGGTAGGATGCTCAAGACAATGCTATGAAGTACATAATCTGTGATTGCACCTATTTTCAACAAACTAGTTTAATGTTCATTTATTAAATCCAGATGTAATTTGGATCAATTCATCCACATCTCAAGCCTTCTTTCAGTTCTGTTATTCCTGGAATTCAAACTCAGGAAAAATTTGCTCATGAAATCAACTAACTAAATTTCAATTTTATTATATAAGTATATTATGTGTGTGTGTACATTTGAGGCTATAGATTAATGAGTGAATACTAAGTTGATTTAACAGACTAAAGAGATCAAATTGATACTAATAAATTTATTAACATTTATTTGAGAATAAGACAAACATAAGTTCAAAATGTTTTAACTATATATATATATATATATATATATATATATATATATATATATATATAATATAATATATATATATATATATATATATATATATATAGAGAGAGAGAGAGAGAGAGAGAGAGAGAGAGAGAGAGAGTACTGTATTTTATCCTAGTACAAGTAGCATTGGCAATTTAGAAGTTAAATTACTAAATTCCTAAAAAGAGAATATTTTTTTATTTAAATATCTGATTGATTTAATTTGACAATGTGGTTTGTATAGATTTTTCTGTGTGTTAAAAGAAATAATAGAGAGACGATATAAAGAGTAGAATAAAACAAAAAGGGAAACCACTTTGTATTTTTGTAAAGATAAAACAAACCTTTATCGTGAAGCCATTATCAAGATGTAAAATAAATTCGCAGTATTCATTCGGTAATTAAAGTTGGTGACCCAAGAAAAAAAGGAAAACTTTGTGGGCTAAATTACAATAAATTTGGTCTAAATTAAGAGGTGTCAACAGGAGTTGTGCTCAGAGACAATAAAAAAATCAGGACTATAAAAAGAAAACACATCATACAACAGGTTCTTAGATCTTTGTTCCTGCAAAGAAAAGTAAAGATAAACATGGAGAAATTATGAAAAGTGTGCCAAACTATTCTTACCAATATGCTGAATCGTATTAAGATGTACAAGTAGAAAAAGTTCTTTTGTTGGAATTGTTTTTGACCTGATGTTATGAACTACCTGAATGAAACCATTTTCTACTAAATGTGAAACCACGAAGATTGATGGATCACCAGAATATTGAACAGTGGATCCCTTCCAAGATAAATCCATGCATGGTAAATTTTATAAATCCTATACATGAAGAAATAAACTTACTGGTAAGTAACTCTAGTAATTCCAATACTAGTGATCACTTTTCTTAGACTCTTAAGTGTGATAAACTGTCATCTAGAGCCAGAGCAATGAAAATAAAATATTAGCAGTAGTTTCAATCCCTATTTGTTTTATTTATATTTTTTTCTTTTGATAAAATTAAATATTTTTTTTTGCATTAATAAATTTAAATATGACTTACATTGTTATTTAGTTATTATTATTCTAATTTCATTACAACTTAGTCGTTATTTTTTTTTTTAATTTGGAATTTATCATTAACGTTGTCATTATTATAATTCGATTAAATAAGTTGCCAATGCTGTATTGAAAAAAATAAAAGGGATTTGGTCAGTGGATTCTGATACAGAAGTCTGGTGCCTTTTCAAATAAATTAAAAGCTAGCCTACTTGTCTCCATAATTATGATAGTTACATTATGTGAAAGGGTGTTGTGTGACCAGGAAAGATAATTGTGTTCCTTAAATCTTACTGAAAATTTCTAATAAAAAATGTTAATAGATCGAATGTAATTTGGTCACCGACTACGGGTAGTTAACTCATAAAGAAACCTTCAATTATACAATGGACGTTACAATATATATATATGAATAGCAATGGACTTCTATCGTACCAATATTTAAAAAAATTCCTATTACAATTTCCATGACCCTTAAATAGAAATTCATTTTGATGACACCACTTATCTACAAAATTCAAATAACAAAAGAAAGAAAAATAAGCTTGATTTAACATAATGCAAGTCTAAATAATTAATTTGTAAATTTCCATTGATGTATCTATGTATGTGATAATCCATATCCAATGATCAAAGTTATAATTCCTTATGAACTCCTGAACTCCCTCCAAAATCTATGTACAACTTATTATATAATAGCAAAAGCCATTCAAAAGGGGTTAGTCATTTGTGCAGAAAAATAAAAGTAATGATTGTTAGTCAATATACAATAAGCAACAAAATTCTTTTTCAATAAGGTGTATGTATTTGATATAGTAATAATAATAGTTTTACCTTATTATTGTATACTTAATGGTCAAATGGCAGTTGCTATGGGTAGAAAAAGGTTAATATAGATTTTACTTACAAAAGACATTTCAAGTAAAATTAATGATCTCTTCCCTATTTTTGACTTCTATTTAAGATTGACTTTCATAAAAAGTCAAATCACACACAAAAAAAATACATTTCCAATTATGAGAAAAATAAAAAAAATATTTATAATAGTAATTAATTATTTAAAAGGAATAATTAAAATTTCATAATTTCTTTAAATTGATTGGATTTAAAATTGATAAGTTGATCAAAGATCTTCATATATATTGTTCATGCCTTAGAGAAGATTCTCTTTAAACAAAGTACAGGCAATTAATTGGCTTCTGATCCCTGTGCACTCAGAACAATTCTATCTTGACACTCACATGGTTTTTCCACAGATCCATCATCAAGCATTTCATGTATGATGAAAGATATTTCTTTGGCATTTTAAGAATAGATAAAGAAAATTCTCATGCTTCCATGACAAGGAAAAACAAGGATCCACTTATGGCATTGTCAATTTAGCAAGAAAACATCACATGGTGGTTAATTATAAATGATTTTTTAAAATTAGCTTCAGTTGGCATTATATAGGTTTTACACATGATTGAAGATTATTTCAAAATTATACTTTGAATACTGGTGATCTTTAATATTCTTCGGTTATGATTATTTGATATAAAATACATTTAAAGTGAGTTTCTGGCTTTATTTACTCAGGTGAAATTCTTTATTATTCTTTGCATTAAATATTTCTTTTACTAATCATGGTGTCATATGAATATTATATGTCTGAAAATAGCAATTTTCTAGAACAACATATCTGATTTCTCTTGTATTTTAAAAATGTTTTCTCCTTTTTTGATCTTATCTTTCTGTAACGCATAAGTAATTCATGAAGATTATGTAAGTAAAAAAAAAAAGATATATTTTTTACCCAGCATAATTCCCACTGTTTAGTATTTAAAAATTTTTGTTTCTTTTTTCAGTCATAATTGCTTATTGTTATGCATATTATATTATCAACAATCGATTTAAAAGTCCTGTAACAAATTATGATTTTGTTTTCATACTTGTTTGCATAGTGACTACTTTGACATCTGTTCAGTTCCATAATTGAGAAATATCAGTCCATTTCATTATACTGTTTGGACTAGTGACACATAAGACAATAGAGACAAATTCATTGTAGGTTGATATATATTATTTTTTAAAAAATATTTAATTTTGTGCATTTTCATTAGTAGGGATTTTCCTAATTATTTATATGTGTGTATGCATGTGACAGGAGAAAAAAGAAATGTTTTCTCGCAAATTTAACTTTTTGTCATTTGTTAAAAGAAAAAAATATACATACATATCACATAACCACATATATTTAAAATACAGGTGCTCTTCACATACCTGGAGACTAATTGTAAATATAGATGCTTAAAAGTCTGAATTCAAATCCTCTATATTTATAACCACATATAGTTATGTTTTGAGATTGTACATTAACGCAATATATTATCTGTGTATCAATTAAAGTTTTATTATTTGAGTTAAGTGTAATTTATGAATGGGCACATTTGATGATATGTGTGGTCATGGGTTGTTTTGAGTTGAGCTTTTAAGCTGCCCTCACAACTCCCCAATCCTCCCAGGGCTAAAATTTTATTTTATAAATGAAATTTTAATACTTAATGATTGTAAGGGTATGCATTTCAAGTTGGGCATGTTATTTCTTTAGATGTAAAATAATGGAGTTTACCTTTATTATTTTTTTAATTTCTTGTTATCCACACTATTTTCTAACCTCTTTTTCTTTCTCTTAACAAACATCAAATCAAGAAACAGATTCATATATATAGGGTTCCTTCTTTTTTTGTTTGTTTTTTTGTCTTCTTTTGATGGTTTTATTATAATGGTGTCTCTTTTGTAGATGGCACATCTGTTTATTTGATAGCCTTTTTCCTGCTCTTCTTGTGGGACTTATTGGACTCCTTTGAGAACTACCTAAGTACAAAAGCATCCATCATTCAGCATAGATTAATTCTTAGAATTGGTTAAATTTCCAGGTATCGCAGTGATTGTTTTTCACAACATGATAAGGCATACCCTTATCAAAGAAAGTCAATAATCCTTTTCATTGATATATATATACTTACACACACACACACACATATATATATATATATATATATATATATATATATATTGTAATGGAAATTAATAAAATCATCAATTATTGGTAATGATTTGTAACGGTAATAAATTAAAAGCAATTATTATTAAAGATTTAAAATATTTAGATATTGGGGAAGTCATTTGAACAATAAAACATACTGGCCATTGTCATCAAATAAAATAATATTAACTATAGCAACTGATTAAAATTACCCACTTTGAGATCCCTGGAGTGCCTTCTGCTTATCCAATATTAGGTTCTTTTAACCAAGAAACCTTCTCATTCCTCTTTCCATGTATATACGACCATTCATGGTCACACGCCCACATTGTTACGAGGTATAGCAAACTTATCGTACATATAGTTAATATCGTTAAGTTGGAAAGGAGATTAAATCACTCTTTATTCAAGTTTAGCTTAAATACATAAGTGTTTCATTCCACAATCCACCACTAGATTGGTTTTATATCTAGATAAATATCTGTTTAGAGTGTACTGAGTTCAAACTTATTCGGCATAGTTTTAATACACATGACTTGGATGACAAATAAACAAAAAAATGACATTCTTATATCTTACTCATCGTTAATAAAATCATAAGATCCCCAATATTACCAAAATTATATATAGATCAAAGACTCTTTATAGATATTACTAGCTCATTTATGTATATTGATGAACAGATAAGTATGCTAACCTTATTAATGGCTTCTAAACAAGCATCAGAAGACCATTATTGATATTGATGGCCATTGTAAATAGATTATTTATCACGATATAAAGGTATAATAATGATGATAATAATAATATCATAATAATAATGATAACAATAGTGATGATGATACCTAATAGCCATAGCTTATTAATAAACTCACAACAATAAATTTATCTTTATAAACCTATAAGCACTTTTTAAATCATCCTTTGTCAAACCGCATTTAAATATTGGTATATTCATTAGCACATATATAAGAGGTTATGTTATTTACTTAGTAAATACTTTAATAGTTAAAACCAGGATTTAATAATACTAGTGATGATGACTGATCATCACGAATCTCTATGCACATGATTCAACTTTCTATAAATTCTTATTTACTAATTATATTAATCCTATGTTAAACATTAGATTTAATGATTATAATTTAGTTAATGATGATGGTGATCATAACTCATGTACAGTACTATGTTCAAACGGTGTTTTAACCAAGCTATGAGTATCCATCTTTGATGAGGATGATCAAAACTCACGGACATAACATAATTTTAGCTCTTTATTATTAACCCTCAATTATTTAAATTTGGTTATTATCAAGCATAATCCCTAAATACTTAAATGTAAATCAACATTCTAATTTACTTAACATTTTTGGCACAGATGCGCTTAATATTTACCAAGTGACTTCTCAATATTTCGAATGATGATTCTTAATATCTGTGAGCGATGATAATGATGATCATTTAAAACAACAGAATCAAGACAAGAAAATACAACAACATTTTTAATAAGAACTCGTAAACCAATTAAGATATATAATTATATTTATTAATATTATTCTTCTTTCCTTCTTTAAAATCAAATTTACTAATTAGATAAATGGCTTATTATGACATTAATTAAATACAGAAACTATATACAAAAATTTATATATAAGTTAGTCACTTTTGGATATTTTAAAATAAGCTGGCTTAAAATGACTTTAAAATACATTTCATGGAATGCTTACTTAAGACTTTCCTAACCTATTGATATCATAAAAATAAATTTCATATGTAACCTGTGTTTTATTTCACTTCCATTCATATGTAAGCCTTGCTTTTATAATTTACCATATTTAAACTAATTATGTATAACCTATTCTTTTGGACGTGTTTGTATAAGCAGTTACACATGCACACATTCGGTAATGTTAACATATATATGTCTAAAATGTATACCCCTATATTAGAGATTAATACATGAAATTATATTATAAAAAAATTATTCTTGCAACCTTTTAGCAAAAGAAAATAAAACACATTATATAGAATTTTATTATGCAACAAGATAAAAAAAAACATTATAAATGCATATATTTATAGGTTGCTCATTATCATAACAACTGAAGAACAATTAAAAAAAAACATTTCAATATTACAATATATAGTATATAAAAAATAATAAAAAAAATAATGAAAATTTAAGTTTAAAGATTTAAACTGTGTTTGTGGTATGTTATGTGATATTGAGAATAACTATCGATAAACAAGCCTTTAATGTTTCGTGATCAAAAGAAAAAATAATGCTTTGACCAATAAATTAAGGTTTAGCTTTTAATAAAGAAGTAATAAAAGTATATTTTAAGGGAAGTTCATAGTTACCCGGATTACTTTCACTTCTTATAAATGTCCCAAGTTTGAATTTTCAGACTGCTTGTCTTTGCTCCATTAAAAAAAGTTCTTGCAGATACTTTTAAAATAAACATGAATTAATTGACTTGCTTACATTTCTTCAATTTTATAAATTATTTATTGTTGATGCTTTTGGATAACGCTGAATTTGTTGGCTCGGCTTTCTTCTAATTTTCTCAAAAGAAGTTAGTTACAAATACTTTTAGATAAGTATGAACTGCAGGGATTTATCTGTCTCTTCCATTTCAAAAAAAAAATCATTGTAGACACTTTAGATGGACTGAGGAAAACTTTAACCAAAAAATTTGGTTCATAGCTTCAAACCTGGTTGGTATATATGGATTGGCTTTATTCATCTTTCCTTCTTCTTGGCTCTTGTCCAGAGATGATTATTAGATGATGTTTGGCTGGTTTTAAATTTGTCCATTTTGTTTGGTTACTATGGACTCATATATGGAGTCCACATAGTAGATCAGTGATTTAACCCCATTCTGTATTAATCAGGAAGCAGAAACAATGATTTTTAGCAATGCAAATTCATTGTCTTATGCACAGCAAAATATATTAATATCATTTTTATATAATTGTTAATAACTTCTTCCAATAAATTCAATTTTGTTCCATTTTTCTTCCCTTCCATCTTAATATCGCTGGGAATTACTTATATCGATGCACCTCTTCGTCTATACTGACTTTTGAAACAAGTGTCATTTTTTCCTCCTCAAACTTTAAAGAGTTAAAAAAAATCGTTCTCACTCTCTTTTAAAAATGTAGAGCTTACATCTCTGTTTTTTTAATAATGAATAACTGAGTACGGTCTGTTCACTACATTTCTGTTTTTAATAATAATGAAAAATGAGCCTCTGGTACATCTCTGTTTAATAACAAAAAAAACTGACTCGTCTCTATCTCTCGGGTTTTTATTATCCAGGGAAAACTGACTGTCTCTAAATAGTTTCATCCATTTTTATTGCAAATTTTAATCAAAGAAAAGAACCACCCTGTAACTTTTATCTGAAAAAAGATCAAAAAAAATTCGGAGTTTGAGCGTTTTCTATTGTGATCTTTTTACAAGAAAATTATTAATCACCTTTTATTACATCAAAGCACATCCTCTCCAAATAATCTTAGTACAGATAAACAACAATATAAGTCGCAACTCCATGGTCATTATAGGTGTAAAAGGATTTTTGTGTTTTATGTTTATCATTCTTTCACACCTCTTTTGCACATGTACATTTTTTTATCTCCTAATCTACTAATTATACAATTGTTTCTTTTTTACACCTTCCTTTCTTAACGTTTTATTTTACAGAAATAAAACTAAATAACTGAATATATTAATTTTATTAATAAGAAAAATAATATATTGAAAATATCATTTCCCATAACATTATATTCATTCATTCTACTTCATTGGAATGTTATTAACTATAAATTATACATATAAATATAACGTACACATATCCAATATAGTATAAAAGTAGAATTCTTTTTATTGTAATTAAATAATATATCTATGTGTTTGAAATGAGTCATATACATTCAATATATATATATATTGAGGTATTCCCTCGTGCCTTACCCTCATGTATCATTTCTATCTATTTTTGCATTTAGTATAGATGAGTAATGTGGCAAGTGATCCGTTTTTTTTGATTGGTCAGTCAAGATAAGCTCCTCGATCTCTCCCTTTCATCTACAGAGGAATGCATTGTGACTCCATATGTTTCATGATAGTATAAGGCGCCTTCATACTGATGGTAGTAAATTTCTGAGTATTATTTCTTAGGGCTCTACTCACATCGAGTAGAGCTATATAAAATCCCGATCTCCTACTTTGAAGTTCTAGTGTCATTTTTCTTCACACTTTTCTTCACTCTGGTCTAATTTGTTATTATTTATGGAGTTTGATCATGCTTTATTCGTATCCTTTCATTATTATTTCAGAATGTATAGCATTAGTTGGGGTTTTAGTGGTGTAAGTATTGATATGGCTGTATACATATTAATGACCTAACTGGTGTGAATCCAGTTAATTTATTCATCACCTACTAATTGATAAAGTTGACTACATGCTTAATTAGTTTGTATTCACCCATTATTCTCACCCCCGAGGTAGGCCTAAACAATTAAGCTGAGCTCCGCAAGTGGTATATTTGTAAGGTTTAATGAGGATTCCTATTGGATGTGAGCACACGCTTGATTTGGAGACTTCTCACTTCATTTTTTCTTTTTCAGTGATAGTAAAAGTTATCATGACCTGTTGTTATGGCTTTCAGGACTCTCCTTCAAGACATCCATGATTTAGAAAGTGCCCTTTAATACCTGATGGTACATCTAGTTTAGCTTGTAGTTATTGCATAACCTGACATGTATTTTGAATGAGATTAACTATGCAAACAATAGGTATTTTTAGTGAATGAGACAAAGGGCCATAGGTAGTATAATCACCAGATCTTGTTTGGACTTACTGGAACCAAAGGATATCATTGAGTTTTAACATAGTTTTGGTTTACCGGGCTTTGCCTCTTAGGACAGCAAACAATCTTGAAGCACTTCAAGATGTTTTGAGGCACATTTTTAAGCCAGTTAAAACCAAGTTTTAATTGTATGTTCTGTCTTTATGGGTTTCATAATGTCAATATAGAACATATCTGCTTTATGAGTGGTGTTTGATTTAGGTATTACTACCCTCCATTCTTATCTAAATTCAAGTTTGTAAATTAGACCTCTTTTTCTAGGTTATATTACATGTAGGATCTTTGGCACATTGAGAACTCTCATTTCGTATTAAGATTTCATGATTGGGTTAAAATATGGGGTCCTTAAATTGAATTTTTGGATAACATCTCTAATGTGTCTCTTCGGCGCACTACTATCATCTATTCATTGATTCTGGCGGAGTTGTTTGTTTGGGAAATGGTTTGTTGTGGAACTACATGAGATTTCGATCTAGGAGCACATCACTGTTACACCATTCTTGAACTCCTTGAAATATTCGACAGTGTAATTTGAATTCCTGCAACATAGGCAATGCCCCATCCTCACTAGGAAACCGTTGGGTCAGAGAGAGGTTGTTCCAGGAATTTGAGGCTTTGGTGTTCCAGTGAGCAGCATCACCTCCATCTATAAAGCGATCTGTTGGGAAACTTTTTGGAAGGTCCCACACTATCGCTTAGTTGTTTCTGTCAGGAACCATATATTTATTTCAGGACCTTTTAGGGAGCCATAGAGGATCCCAGACTGTCTTATGTTCCTGGATCTTGGGACATTGTGTATCTCCCAATGAAACTCATTACTATGTTCTGGACAAATGGTTTATTAAAATCAGGGAAGGCTAACATGGTTTGCTCAAGAACTCCTGTTGCCAATGTATTTAAATACCTTACCTTGCTCCTCAGTACCATTTTCATTTTACATTTTTCCAATGAGATTTAATCAAATGTTTTTATGTGGCACCGCAAACTTTTGATAGAGTTATGGTATGAAGTAACACATCCTTGAAAAGTTCCACCTGATTTGCTTTTCTGCTCATGGGTTTTGTGAAGTTCTGTATGGCACTTGTCTTATCAGAATGAGGTCTTACCCGCATGTGCATCCAATTATATGACCCAAAGAAAAACCATCTTTATTACATGCCAAGTGCTTTTTCTTGAAGTTGATGATTAATTCTCTCTTGTAGCACTTTTAAAATAAACTTACATGACTCAATAGTGAGATGTGTTGTCTCACGTCATCCATGTAAATGGTAATGATCTGTTTACTCGAGATATGTTTTATCCGTCATCTTATTAGGACCAGGACCACCATTGATAAATCCAAAGGCGTCTATTGAAGGTGATATGTATAAACTCGGCAGTGTCAGAAGACACCTTCTGAATGGAGTATAGTATTAGGGATGGGAATGATTGAATATTCCCACAAGTATATTAGAGATGCACGCAAGTATTTGAATTTTAAAACAAAGGACTAATGAAGAATGGAATGGTGATGATTGAAATACTATGATGAATTTAGAAAATGATAAAATTGAAAAGGAAATACAAAATATCAAGCAATAAAATTTATTAATAGTTTTTTAAATTTTGCTATAAAAGGTAGAAACCTGATTGTTAAAATAGAGAACTTATAAAATTAGGGATTTGAAATTTTTTGGGTATAAATAACTAATTTAAAAGGAAGATGTTCATGTTTTTCTTCATTTAAATTATCTGATACTGATATCGAGTATATTCAAACATCAAGATGATGCTTTTATTGGGAATCCTGCAAAAAGAGAACATTTAATAATTTTTGCAGAAAATATTTATATTATTTGCTTGAGTTTAGATAGATGTAAGTTTTGAGATCTCAAAACTTTATTTGTATCGATGAAAATGTATTAAACAAGATAGTAATCATAATAACAATTTTAACAGTGCAGATTAAAACGTTTGGCAGCAGAGATTTATTCTAATCGAGCTTTCCATCTACAAAAACATAGAATTTATTGTATTATTCTTAAACGGCGGACAATATACTTCATCACTTATTGTTGCTACTAACTTTAGATAATGCCAACTATTAGATGTACTGTTGTAAGAAGAGATACAGACTTTCACATGATTCACCCCTCTCACACTCGATCTCATCAACCACTGATAGCACCCGAACACATATATATCAAAAAGATAAATGACCACCAATATACGTATTTTATGCTGAAACCACATAGTATCTGTCAGATGGTCTGAGACATACTCATCTCCAACACGATGTATATAATGGGTGGCCGTCAGATATAGGCTAAAGACAGCCTACTTTTTATATTTTTAATGTGAGGGCGCAGGTGCAGTATAGATCTGAGCACTCATTGCGTATATATGTAGAGATGATAATCTTAACCTAACTGATGATTGCCATGATTTAGTACATGAACACGTTTATGTTGGTGATTATTTGTCTTTTAACTATGTGTGTTCAGGTGGATCAGCATGGTGTGGTACAGGTGCGGGAAAATGGTGGGTCACGAAAGCTATGCTCATATACCCTACTGAAGATTATACAAGTATATGATACATGATAATGCCTCGATATCTCCAGCAGTATTGACTGCTTGAATTAGTAATACTGAAGTTTTCTACCATCTTGAGTAGTAATTAATTTAGCATATGTTTTTATACTGAAAAGTGAGTTTGTCTGGACTCTTCTGTAAGTTATATGGCGCTACATTTAGATACCTGAGTCTCCATAATCATAGCCTACATCTTATCTAGAAGCTTAGTTAAATATGTAAAATTTATGAAATTTATAACAGCCATTTTCTTGAGATATGTAGCACGCTTATCAATTCTTCGAAGGTTTACCTTCTGACAAAGAAATTTGGCCAGTTTAGCAACATTTCATGCCCGCAACCAATGGCGGAGTAAAGCAGCACATTATGGTGGCCTATGACCATTATTATATCGATCAATAATCATCACTTGCATGAGTTTGTATAAGAGAGCTAGCTAAATACGTGAAAACAGATCCAATGATTCTCGAGCACCGAAACAAGCAGCCATGTGCAAAGTCAAACCTAACTATGGCAAGAGCACTAGTATTCCGGGAATCGCGTATCGATAGCGAAACGAAAATTAAAAGAGGCATGTTTTATATGTAAACGACAATTGTGCAATAAACTGGAAAGAATTGTGCTTGCAGGACCTCCAGAATGGCTTTGCTTTATAGTGAAATTTGAGCACTTTACATAAAATTTCGCAGCTAAACTTGTTGTTTCATCCCCAGTTAAAAAGTAGTTTATGATTTACATGATATTCAATGTCTCTGAGTTAAGATTGAGCATGCTTTCACTCTCTTGCACTTTAAAGAAGCAATTCAATATATTACTGTTGATGGTAAATATTTTTCGATTTTATAAAAATTAATATTTATGAGCTAACTACAATGTTGTTTAACAATAGAAATTGCTTTACCGTTTCTTGGTACCAACTCCTAGTTGAGTTCTTTGATCTGTCTTCCTCGTTATTCATCGATGGTTTATCATTCCATGTACATACGGATCTGAGAGAAAGTAATGATTTTAAAGGGTTACACATTTGCACATGATCTTGAGTAAAAATGGTTTGCATTATTTCATTTTAATTGATTGATTTATAAAAGTATATAACGCTGACATTATCATTACTGTAGAAGATATTATCATTATGGTTGTAATTAAAATACATCGAATTTAATTTAAGATTCTGTAAAGTACTGCCACTCATAGTTAAGAGATATTCGTAACTAAAAAGATTTCGTACAATGTTTACCATAATCTTATGATTCTATTTATGTTTTATTGTTAAGCATTAATGATAAATGGATTTAACCTCCAAGAACTCATTAGGTTATTTTAGCGTTGCTTGATTGTTACAATTGTTAAAGTGGCAGTTAAATATTAGCAAATCCTTCTATATTTAATTCATTGGTCTTAATTAATTACAAATTAATTTAATTATTATTAGCTAGAAATGAACCTGAGACTATTTACAAAGAATCGTAAAAATTGTAGCTAAAATATAGCGATAAATTGTAATCTAAGCTGATGCCAAATTTTCAGTTTAATAATTTCTTTATTAGGTAGAGTTTGTTTCTTAGATTAATATTGTTATTTCTAGTAATAAATTTGTAAAATGTAAAGTTATTATTATATGTCTATAATGTTTAAAAAGATATGAGTATTATGTGGTAGTGTTAAGCTACATGTGAATTTGGTGGGGTGATATTCTTATGCCACTGGGAACTGTATTTCTTTAGAGGTGAATCATCATCGTTTAAGTTACTGTACCTTCGGTTATTAATGGTTTATGTAAAGTAGGTTTCATAATTGTATTTGTTAGTTTTGAACGGAACCTATTTTGTTTGTAATAATGAGCTTAGCTCATAAATTAGACTTGATTAGTAAAATGAATGAATTGAAGATTCTGTTAGTTCCCCAATATTTACGGAGTAACCCAAGTGTTATTATATTTTGAATTACTAGTAATTTTCTATAGATAATTGAGCTCGGTTCGATTAACCTTATTAGACATTTTGCATGTTGCGAAGTAGGTATTTGAGAGAGATAAATTCAGGTAACGTTTTGACCGTAGGTTCATGGAACTTTTCTGATCACGCAAATTACTGAAGAAGCGACAAAAGATCGTGGTAGAAGTTACCAGTAATCAAAGTAGTAATTAATGGCACCGATTGTATCACAAATAGCGACGTTAACTCATAACATTTACGTATACTATAATTGCACTGTATATATACACTTAATGGAACTGACCACATATGTATATAATACAAAAGATCTATAAATCCAATAAGATAGCTAATATACTTCAACCATAGAGGACTGGTTTTCAATCAGAAAGAAATAAAGAGTATGGTAACATGGTGATAAGTAGGTATATGTTCAACGATGGCGTTTTACCAAAACCACGAAATCGATGTAAAATTTTGTTTACATTAAACTAGTGAAGTAGATTCGAATGAACCAAATTTCTGCTTTTTCTTACCTCTAGGATCAGCTGATTTCTTGCCAGTTTAATCTCTGTCAGCAGAGGGAGTGAGTAATGGAAAAACTCAGATCTAAACACTGACTTCCAAGGTGTTATGCAGAAATCAGCCTCATCAGGCTTCAGAAGCATGGAATTTTCAGACCAAAGTCTTCGAAAACAGCCTAGCAAGGTTAGATATTTAGATATGGTCCGATCTCGAGTTCAAGTATCGACCACAATAAGGACCAAAGTCTCCTGCAAAATATATCATTGCAAGAAACTTTAAGTACAGATTGATAAAAAAATTGAAAAAGTAAGCGACTCACGCACTTAAGATCATTTTATGACTATGTCGAATGATAGGAGGCCCAACGGAAATCGACGCCTTAACATCGATTAATAGTGTGAAAATCGAATACATAAACGAAAAAAGAGTCGTAATTAGATCATAAGCCTTTCGGTAATCTTCGTATCTCACTTCTGACGAGAGCAAACCAGCCTCTGAAACAGTATTGATTCTAAGTGGAGAGAATGGGAAAGAGGTTAGTTCCACTCTGACTTTTTCGTTTTATGTAAAGGATTTTGCTACTCTGTTCGGTGGTTTTGGTAAAACGCCATCTGTTGACAACATAATAGTGGATAGCAAAGTTATGAATAACTTCCAGTCTTTGTTTTTCTATATATATACATCTGTATAGATGAGCTTACTCAATAGTTCCTGTAAACAGGTTTCTTATCGCTTATAAGTGCCAAAGAAAAAATTTCAAAATCTCTTGGGTCATTAAGCTCCTTGGCACTTCTGATGGGAGCTAACTGGTTAATAGTTTTAAATGCGCTGATTTATTTCTTATAAGTAGCTACTGAAAGAGCAGAATTAATTTTAGCCTGTTATAGACTCAATTCCGTATGACAATTTGGCCTGAGGTGAGACTTAATGATAGAGGTTTTGAATTCTTCTTCTTTGATAGCTTATGAAAAAATAAGAGCCTTGTTTAGAGCCATTGATAAGTTCCGATCTGAAGTGAATCATTAATTTAAGCTTAAAAGCCAAGTTAGAAAATTGACTGATTGTTTGAGAGATATTGTACTCCATCTAAATTCGTATGTTAACTCAATACAGGTATCATAGCACGGGTAGAGAAGACTAGAACCTAGGATCGTGGCTGATCCAAGATAAAGACTGTATGGACTTCTGCCCTGATTAACAACGTTTTAGCGGTTAGATGCTACATGGTACTTTCTTCATTCCTGGGCTCATTAGTATTAATGTGGGAGCACTGTTTTTCTCAACTTTAATTTTAATTGCCAATTTAGCTAATTTCAATTAGATATTCATTTACTTTCTAAATATGGGGATGGTATATAGTATCTTCTGAGTCACGATACAGCACAATAATAATCAGAAATGTTAAATTTAGAATAAAATGTCTGGGTCGAGACAAAACGACAGGTAGCTTAAATTCACATATA
>JAQFVV010013398.1:68956-133034 GCA_028023455.1 Epiperipatus broadwayi
TATTGCAACAGGGCACGTATAATCAAACCATGTTGCGATAATTAGACAAATACGTATTTATATACTTAATGCATTATTATTA
The DNA here is from genome assembly GCA_028023455.1 of Epiperipatus broadwayi. Taxonomy (NCBI): domain Eukaryota; kingdom Metazoa; phylum Onychophora; class Udeonychophora; order Euonychophora; family Peripatidae; genus Epiperipatus; species Epiperipatus broadwayi. The sequence continues at coordinate 69,039 of JAQFVV010013398.1, forward strand.
AATATATATATTACTTTACTAACAAAACTAATATTTACAAGTTGATGTACAATCAACGGTCATTTGCGTGGTCGTATTGAATTGATTTAGTTATTTTAATTAAAAAGAACTCATAAAAGAGGTATGGGGGGGTTATACACTTGCTCTGATTTTTTCTCTTTTTTTTGCCAAACCCAGCTATACACATCGCTATGTATATGTGTGAGTGCGTTTTTGAACCATTAAAAATGAAAAATTCACAAAATAAAAAGGAAACATTTTGTTTGATAAACTTTTTAAATATATACATATTAAGTCAACAAAAGAACTATAAATATCAAGATGGAAGACAGTGATTTTGAAGAACAATGGAAGTAATTATTATAAAAATCTTGGAATGGCTAATTCTAATTAAATATTTATTGGAAAGAAATAGGTGTAAAAAGCTTTTGTGGTGCATTCCAACAAAGGCATATAGAATGTGAATGGAAATATAATTGAAAATGAATGAAAAGAAAGATAAATTTGATAATTAAAGAAAAAAGAAAAAATTAAGGGAGAGTATAAGTTTGAGAGTGGAAGAAAGTGGACGTTAGACTGATATACAGAAATAAGATTCCAGAAATCAGATTATATATTGATAAAATATGGTCAGGCTGGGATAGAAGCTGATATCGGAGAAGGGACATCCAGCCTGGAGAATTTCCTCAATAAGTAACAATGTTGAATCATCATAAGATGAAGAAAATAAATAGACTTCAGCCATGGAATCCGAACTTCAAAAAGTTCATTCACCGACAAAGGACCGGAGATTTTCTTTTCACCAGGTGAATTCGATCAATCCCCTGGGGAAACTCAGGTACTTTTTCTCTATTTCCATATATATGTCACTTTTAGTAAGCTTACTACACGAAATTGAGAAAACTGTTATTTGACAATTGTGAACTTAAAATTTCTTTTCTTTTGCACGGAGAGTCCAAAATTATTTCCTATGGGATTTATTAGTGTATAAATTAATCCATAATTAAATCTTTGGTGCAAAATACATATAATAGCATATTTGTGTGTGTGGGAGTTTTGGCAAAGAGAGAAAAGAGACACTAAATTCAACTTACATAAATAATATATGTTTTTTTTTATAGATACATAAATATCATTGCTAATAAATGTGTATAAAATGAATGGTTTTGTTTTTGTGTTATGAGTTGTTTTTTTTTAAATAGAAAGAAAAAGGGAGGGTTAGATCTACTGCCAGTAAATTTTACCACCAGCCCTGAGCAGGGCTAGTCCAGGGGCATTTCCATATTGGTATTCCAGCTATCTCAGCATAATTCTTATAGAAATATAGGATTGGTGCTTGAGGTCATAAAGTGATGCTCATAAATATGCTGGGCGATAAAATGGAATAATTTAAGAATAAATATTTTTTTAAAACAATTATGCATATATGTGTATCGTTATATATACATACACACAATCTTTCAAGATTATATATATGTGCATAAAATATATATGGAAAACGGTAAATCTCGTTATAATATATATATATATAAGTGGTACATGAACAGATTTATTTTCTTAAAGTGGGACAAACTATTTTACACGCATCTTTCATGTACATTGCCAGTACTTATGTGTCATTTCTCTTCTCCTTATTTTCTCACTTACATACATCTTCGATAGACTTATGCAGTTTTAATATCATTATAATAATCTGCATATATCTACATACACTAGTGTACATCCCCTATATGTATAATTAATTTAATGTATATTCAAATGTATGCTTTGCATATGTTAATTTTCTAAAATGTTTACAATTCGGGTGTTATTCATTTCCTATCTGATTATAATTACAACAAATATATGACCTTTATTTGCACAATTTAAAATATAGCTATATATGCACAAACACAGTGCTAGATTTAATCAAACAGTATGGTATATATGTATAAAGATTTCTTACTCTAACATAAATTTGAATACCATAGACAAAGGAGAAAAAAAGGGATGACTTTTATAAATTAATATTGTGATTGGAAGAGAGAACATTGGCCATTTTTCGGAGTTTAGTATGTTGAGAAAATGTCAGCCAATTTATATATAAGAAAGAGAAACTAAAAGGGAATAAAAAGGGAAGAAATTTTGTGATCATTTCTTTAAAATTTTTGTAATGAAATTTAGAATAATGATTTAATTAAAATACCATATAAACAGCACCAGAAAGGAAAACATGATTTGATAATAAAATATTATTCAGAGACAAAAAATTTATTATTTGACTAACAGCATCTCTGGATATATGACCTATGTACAAAAACTTCTGGCATCGTTTAAGATGAAATAGTTTTTCATCGTTATTGTATAGGGTCACTGTTAATGAATAAAACTGTTTTTAGTTAATAATATAAATTTGTCTATTTGACCTAATAATATTTAAGATATAAATATAAACCAGGTGTTAGCTTCTAGGCAAATTGGAATCAGTATATTGTAACCGAGATGACAATGATTGAGCCCTATCATAAGTTAGAATAATCTAGCCCTGAAAGTATAAATGAATTAATGAGATATAACTACAGATCGTTTATTAAACAAAACTGAATAAAAATCGTAAAAAAGGGAAACATAAATAAATTATTATATGTTTCTACCTTAATATTTGCTCACTTGTGGGTGTGCATATTTTATTCATAATTGTAATAAAATTTAACTAAGAATTTTCTTTTAGTTTATATTTTCAAAGAAAGGTCCTTATGTTTATTTATATATACGTAATTAAAGAAAAGAAAATTAAGTTTTTTTTTATTTAGGCACAATTAATTAAAATCTATAAGGTATAATTATTAAGGAATTTGTATATAGTTTTTATATAAAAAAATTTGAAAAGAAAAATGTTTTATCTTATCAAAGTTAGGGATTCTAAAAGTAAATATATATATTTCTTGTATTGGTTAGATTTTCTTTTGGTTTTCTATAATATTATTGGCATGAATTAATTAAAATATTCATTCTGGTGATAAAATTATAAAACTTATATAAAGAAAAATAAGGCCAACTAGAATGATTTAACATTTTCTTTTCATGGGGGACTATGAATAGGGTTTGAAAACAAAATCCAAGGTTGAATTATTATTTTTTCCAGAAAAAAAATGCAAACCATGATAGAAGGAGGAGCAATTTAAAATGCTGTTATTTTAAACACATGCACTTCTTAAAAGTAGTTTTAGGGGGAAAGAAGTTGAAGTAAGGCTTCAAAATAAAAGACTTGATTGATTGCGTCAGAAATATATGGCCACAATTTATTATAAAGACAGTGCAAAAATTAATCTCAGGGAATGAACATTGTTATATCATGTTTTAACAATTATTATACCACTAGAATGCTGATGGATAATTTTACCAAAGCAAAACAAATGGAGAATTAAAGACTTTTCCCAAGTAAACTGACCTTGCTTAATACCATCATCACCTGAACCTGTTCCTGATTGCCAATTGCCAGTATCTTCATGTTAAAAAGATAATATGAAGATGTTCAAACAAAATTCATACATCAACATAACCTTATCATTATAGTCTTGCACATAAAGGAGATTGGACATGAGATTTTTGTCAATTTGAAAGAAAAGGAAAAAGAAAACAATCATAATATATCAAAACTATTTTTAGAACTAAATTGTATCCAGCTGTTATTTATTTGTGTAAATTTAATGTTTATAAAGGGAAATACAAACCATACACTCCAGGAAATAAAGTCTGGCTGATGATGTAAAAGAGAGGGTCACATCGAACTACTGTCAGACCTAAGATCTTTGGGTAGGATGCTCAAGACAATGCTATGATGTCCATAATCTGTGATTGCACCTATTTTCAACAAACTAGTTTAATGTTCATTTATTAAATCCAGATGTAATTTGGATCAATTCATCCACATCTCAAGCCTTCTTTCAGTTCTGTTATTCCTGGAATTCAAACTCAGGAAAAATTTGCTCATGAAATCAACTAACTAAATTTCAATTTTATTATATAAGTATATTATGTGTGTGTGTACATTTGAGGCTATAGATTAATGAGTGAATACTAAGTTGATTTAATAGACTAAAGAGATCAAATTGATACTAATAAATTTATTAACATTTATTGGAGAATAAGACAAACATAAGTTCAAAATGTTTTAACTATATATATATATATATATATATATATATATATATATATATATATATATATATATATATATAGAGAGAGAGAGAGAGAGAGAGAGAGAGAGAGAGGAGAGAGAGAGTACTGTATTTTATCCTAGTACAAGTAGCATTGGCAATTTAGAAGTTAAATTACTAAATTCCTAAAAAGAGAATATTTTTTTATTTAAATATCTGATTGATTTAATTTGACAATGTGGGTTGTATAGATTTTTCTGTGTGTTAAAAGAAATAATAGAGAGACGATATAAAGAGTAGAATAAAACAAAAAGGGAAACCACTTTGTATTTTTGTAAAGATAAAACAAACCTTTATCGTGAAGCCATTATCAAGATGTAAAATAAATTCGCAGTATTCATTCGGTAATTAAAGTTGGTGACCCAAGAAAAAAAGGAAAACTTTGTGGGCTAAATTACAATAAATTTGGTCTAAATTAAGAGTTGTCAACAGGAGTTGTGCTCAGAGACAATAAAAAAATCAGGACTATAAAAAGAAAACACATCATACAACAGGTTCTTAGATCTTTGTTCCTGCAAAGAAAAGTAAAGATAAACATGGAGAAATTATGAAAAGTGTGCCAAACTATTCTTACCAATATGCTGAATCGTATTAAGATGTACAAGTAGAAAAAGTTCTTTTGCTGGAATTGTTTTTGACCTGATGTTATGAACTACCTGAATGAAACCATTTTCTACTAAATGTGAAACCACGAAGATTGATGGATCACCAGAATATTGAACAGTGGATCCCTTCCAAGATAAATCCATGCATGGTAAATTTTATAAATCCTATACATGAAGAAATAAACTTACTGGTAAGTAACTCTATTAATTCCAATACTAGTGATCACTTTTCTTAGACTCTTAAGTGTGATAAACTGTCATCTAGAGCCAGAGCAATGAAAATAAAATATTAGCAGTAGTTTCAATCCCTATTTGTTTTATTTATATTTTTTTCTTTTGATAAAATTAAATATTTTTTTTTGCATTAATAAATTTAAATATGACTTACATTGTTATTTAGTTATTATTATTCTAATTTCATTACAACTTAGTCGTTATTTTTTTTTTTAATTTGGAATTTATCATTAACGTTGTCATTATTATAATTCGATTAAATAAGTTGCCAATGCTGTATTGAAAAAAATAAAAGGGATTTGGTCAGTGGATTCTGATACAGAAGTCTGGTGCCTTTTCAAATAAATTAAAAGCTAGCCTACTTGTCTCCATAATTATGATAGTTACATTATGTGAAAGGGTGTTGTGTGACCAGGAAAGATAATTGTGTTCCTTAAATCTTACTGAAATTTTCTAATAAAAAATGTTAATAGATCGAATGTAATTTGGTCACCGACTACGGGTAGTTAACTCATAAAGAAACCTTCAATTATACAATGGACGTTACAATATATATATATATATATGAATAGCAATGGACTTCTATCGTACCAATATTTAAAAAAATTCCTATTACAATTTCCATGACCCTTAAATAGAAATTCATTTTGATGACACCACTTATCTACAAAATTCAAATAACAAAAGAAAGAAAAATAAGCTTGATTTAACATAATGCAAGTCTAAATAATTAATTTGTAAATTTCCATTGATGTATCTATGTATGTGATAATCCATATCCAATGATCAAAGTTATAATTCCTTATGAACTCCTGAACTCCCTCCAAAATCTATGTACAACTTATTATATAATAGCAAAAGCCATTCAAAAGGGGTTAGTCATTTGTGCAGAAAAATAAAAGTAATGATTGTTAGTCAATATACAATAAGCAACAAAATTCTTTTTCAATAAGGTGTATGTATTTGATATAGTAATAATAATAGTTTTACCTTATTATTGTATACTTAATGGTCAAATGGCAGTTGCTATGGGTAGAAAAAGGTTAATATAGATTTTACTTACAAAAGACATTTCAAGTAAAATTAATGATCTCTTCCCTATTTTTGACTTCTATTTAAGATTGACTTTCATAAAAAGTCAAATCACACACAAAAAAAATACATTTCCAATTATGAGAAAAATAAAAAAAATATTTATAATAGTAATTAATTATTTAAAAGGAATAATTAAAATTTCATAATTTCTTTAAATTGATTGGATTTAAAATTGATAAGTTGATCAAAGATCTTCATATATATTGTTCATGCCTTAGAGAAGATTCTCTTTAAACAAAGTACAGGCAATTAATTGGCTTCTGATCCCTGTGCACTCAGAACAATTCTATCTTGACACTCACATGGTTTTTCCACAGATCCATCATCAAGCATTTCATGTATGATGAAAGATATTTCTTTGGCATTTTAAGAATAGATAAAGAAAATTCTCATGCTTCCATGACAAGGAAAAACAAGGATCCACTTATGGCATTGTCAATTTAGCAAGAAAACATCACATGGTGGTTAATTATAAATGATTTTTTAAAATTAGCTTCAGTTGGCATTATATAGGTTTTACACATGATTGAAGATTATTTCAAAATTATACTTTGAATACTGGTGATCTTTAATATTCTTCGGTTATGATTTTTTGATATAAAATACATTTAAAGTGAGTTTCTGGCTTTATTTACTCAGGTGAAATTCTTTATTATTCTTTGCATTAAATATTTCTTTTACTAATCATAGTGTCATATGAATATTATATGTCTGAAAATAGCAATTTTCTAGAACAACATATCTGATTTCTCTTGTATTTTAAAAATGTTTTCTCCTTTTTTGATCTTATCTTTCTGTAACGCATAAGTAATTAATGAAGATTATGTAAGTAAAAAAAAAAGATATATTTTTTACCCAGCATAATTCCCACTGTTTAGTATTTAAAAATTTTTGTTTCTTTTTTCAGTCATAATTGCTTATTGTTATGCATATTATATTATCAACAATCGATTTAAAAGTCCTGTAACAAATTATGATTTTGTTTTCATACTTGTTTGCATAGTGACTACTTTGACATCTGTTCAGTTCCATAATTGAGAAATATCAGTCCATTTCATTATACTGTTTGGACTAGTGACACATAAGACAATAGAGACAAATTCATTGTAGGTTGATATATATTATTTTTTAAAAAATATTTAATTTTGTGCATTTTCATTAGTAGGGATTTTCCTAATTATTTATATGTGTGTATGCATGTGACAGGAGAAAAAAGAAATGTTTTCTCGCAAATTTAACTTTTTGTCATTTGTTAAAAGAAAAAAATATACATACATATCACATAACCACATATATTTAAAATACAGGTGCTCTTCACATACCTGGAGACTAATTGTAAATATAGATGCTTAAAAGTCTGAATTCAAATCCTCTATATTTATAACCACATATAGTTATGTTTTGAGATTGTACATTAACGCAATATATTATCTGTGTATCAATTAAAGTTTTATTATTTGAGTTAAGTGTAATTTATGAATGGGCACATTTGATGATATGTGTGGTCATGGGTTGTTTTGAGTTGAGCTTTTAAGCTGCCCTCACAACTCCCCAATCCTCCCAGGGCTAAAATTTTATTTTATAAATGAAATTTTAATACTTAATGATTGTAAGGGTATGCATTTCAAGTTGGGCATGTTATTTCTTTAGATGTAAAATAATGGAGTTTACCTTTATTATTTTTTTAATTTCTTGTTATCCACACTATTTTCTAACCTCTTTTTCTTTCTCTTAACAAACATCAAATCAAGAAACAGATTCATATATATAGGGTTCCTTCTTTTTTTGTTTGTTTTTTTGTCTTCTTTTGATGGTTTTATTATAATGGTGTCTCTTTTGTAGATGGCACATCTGTTTATTTGATAGCCTTTTTCCTGCTCTTCTTGTGGGACTTATTGGACTCTTTTGAGAACTACCTAAGTACAAAAGCATCCATCATTCAGCATAGATTAATTCTTAGAATTGGTTAAATTTCCAGGTATCCCAGTGATTGTTTTTCACAACATGATAAGGCATACCCTTATCAAAGAAAGTCAATAATCCTTTTCATTGATATATTTATACTTACACACACACACACACATATATATATATATATCCACAGATGGCGTTCTACCAAAAACGCCCATCAAGCGTATGTTTTGTTTACATAAACGTCAGAGTAGTTAGTATTCACTATCTCTAACTATAATTCCACTTTCAGATCATGATTTCAAGCTATTTGCTATCGTCAGTGAAAGACAGGAATAAAGAAACTAGATCTAAATACAAACTCTGAGCGTTTATGAAACAATTTCTATTCAGCTTGCAAGCGTGAATTTTTTAGACACGTAATGTCTTCAAACTCAGCATAGCAAACCAGATAGCTATATGGGTCTGATCTCAGTTCAGCATCACCACATAGTAGAAGCCTCTGCAATCTATATCATTGCAAGAAAGACCTCAAAGGTACATTTATGATAAACAAAAATGCAAATAGCTTGAAATCATGATCTGAAAGTGGAATTATAGTTAGAGATAGTGAATACTAACTACTCTGACGTTTATGTAAACAAAACATACGCTTGATGGGCGTTTTTGGTAGAACGCCATCTTGGACATAAATACAAGCGTTAGCAAGTTTTTTAACTTGCATTTTTGTTTATCATAAATGTACCTTTGAGGTCTTTCTTGCAATGATATAGATTGCAGAGGCTTCTACTATTGTGATGCTGAACTGAGATCAGACCCATATAGCTATCTGGTTTTCTATGCTGAGTTTGAAGACATTACGTGTCTAAAAAATTCACGCTTGCAAGCTGAATAGAAATTGTTTCATAAACGCTCAGAGTTTGTATTTAGATCTAGTTTCTTTATTCCTGTCTTTCACTGACGATAGCAAATAGCTTGAAATCATGATCTGAAAGTGGAATTATAGTTAGAGATAGTGAATACTAACTACTCTGACGTTTATGTAAACAAAACATACGCTTGATGGGCGTTTTTGGTAGAACGCCATCTGTGGACATAAATACAAGCGTTAGCAAGTTTTTTAACTTGCATTTTTGTTTATCATATATATATATTGTAATGGAAATTAATAAAATCATCAATTATTGGTAATGATTTGTAACGGTAATAAATTAAAAGCAATTATTATTAAAGATTTAAAATATTTAGATATTGGGGAAGTCATTTGAACAATAAAACATACTGGCCATTGTCATCAAATAAAATAATATTAACTATAGCAACTGATTAAAATTACCCACTTTGAGATCCCTGGAGTGCCTTCTGCTTAACTCCAATAATAGGTTCTTTTAACCAAGAAACCTTCTCATTCCTCTTTCCATGTATATACGACCATTCATGGTCACACGCCCACACTGGTGCTATTTATAACAACGTATAAAATTATCACATAAAGTTAATATCGTTAAGTTGGAAAGGGATTAAATCACTCTTTATTCAGTTTAGCTAAATACATGTGTTTTCCCATGAACACCACTAGATTGTTTTATATCTAGATAAATATCTGTTTAGAGTGTACTGAGTTCAAACTCATTCGGTATATTTTTAATACACATGACTTGGATGACAAATGAACAAAAAAATGACATTCTTATATCTTACTCATGTTAATAAAATCATAAGATCCCAATATTACCAAAATTTATATAGATCAAAGACTCTTATAGATATTACTAGCTCATTTATGTATATTGATGAACAGACAAGTATAATCCTATTAATGGCTTCTAAACAAGCATCGTGAAGACCATTATTGATATTGATGGCCATTTAAATAGATTATTTATCACAATATAAAGGTAATAATAAAGATGATAATAATATCATAATAATAATGATAACAATAGTGATGATGATACCAGCCATAGCTTATTAATAAACTCACAACAATAAATTTATCTTTATAAACTCATAAGCATTTTTTAAAATCATCCCTTGTCAAACCGGCATTTAAATATTATATTCATTAGCATTTATATAAGTTTATGTTTATTTACTAAAATACTTTAATAGTTAAAACCAGGATTTAATAATACTAGTGATGATGACTGATCATCACGAATCTCTATGCATGATATTCAACTTTCTATAAATTCTTATTTACTAAATATATTAATTATGTTAAACATTAGATTTAATGATTATAATTTATTAATGATGATGGTGATCATAACTCATGTACAGTACTATGTTCAAACGGTGTTTTAACCAATATGATATCCATCTTTGATGAGGATGATCAAAACTCACGGACACAACATAATTTTAGCTCTTTATTATTAACCCCTAATTATTAAAATTTGGTTATTATCAAGCATAATCCCTAAATACTTAAATGTAAATCAACATTCTAATTTACTTAACATTTTGCGAGCGCTTAATATTTGCAAGTGATTGCTCAATATTTACGAATGATGATTCTTAATATCTGCGAGCGATGATGATGATGATCATTTAAAACAACAGAATCAAGACAAGAAAATACAACAACATTTTTAATAAGAACTCGTAAACCAATTAAGATATATAATTATATTTATTAATATTATTCTTCTTTCCTTCTTTAAAATCAAATTTACTAATTAGATAAATGGCTTATTATGACATTAATTCAATACAGAACTATATACAAAAATTTATATATAAGTTAGTCATTTTGGATATTTTAAAATAAGCTGGCTTAAAATGACTTTAAAAAATACATTTCATGGAATGCTTACTTAAGACTTTCCTAACCTATTATATCATAAAAATAAATTTCATATGTAACCTGTGTTTTATTTCACTTCCATTCATATGTAAGCCTTGCTTTTATAATTTACCATATTTAAACTAATTATGTATAACCTATTCTTTTGGATGTGTTTGTATAAGCAGTTACACATGCAGACATTCGGTAATGTTAACATATATGTCTAAAATGTATACCCCTATATTAGAGATTAATACATAAATTATATTATATAAAAAAATTATTCTTGCAACCTTTTAGCAAAAGAAAATAAAACACATTATATAAATTTTATTATGCAACAAGATAAAAAAAAACATTATAAATGCATATATTTATAGGTTGCTCATTATCATAACAACTGAAGAACAATTAAAAAAAAACATTTCAATATTACAATATATAGTATAAAAAAATAATAAAAAAAATAATGAAAATTTAAGTTTAAAGATTTAAACTGTGTTTGTGTTATGTTATGTGATATTGAGAATAACTATCGATAAACAAGCCTTTAATGTTTCTGTATCAAAAGAAAAAAATAATGCTTTGACCAATAAATTAAGGTTTACTTTTAATAAGAAATAATAAAAGATATTTTAAGGGAAGTTCATAGTTACCCGATTACTTTCACTTCTTATAAATGTCCCAAGTTTGAATTTTCAGACTGCTTGTCTTTGCTCCATTAAAAAAAAAGTTCTTGCAGATACTTTTAAAATAAACATGAATTAATTGACTTGCTTATTTCTTCAATTTTAAAATTATTTATTGTTGATGCTTTTGGATAACGCTGAATTTGTTGACTGGCTTTCTTCTAATTTTCTCAAAAAGAGTTATTACAAATACTTTTAGATAAGTATGAACCGGTGGATTTACTTGTCTCTTCCATTTCAAAAAAAAAAATCATTGTAGACACTTTAGATGACTGAGGAAAACTTTAACAAAAAATTTGGTTCATAGCTTCAAACCTGGCTATATATATGGCTTTTATTCATCTTTCCTTTCTTCTTGGCTCTTGTCAAAGATGATTATTAGATGATGTTTGGCTGGTTTTAAATTTGTCCATTCTTTTGGTTACTATGGACTGGTATATGAGTCCATAGTAGATCAGTGATTTAACCCATTCTGTATTAATCAGGAAGCAGAAACAATGGTTTTTAGCAATGCAAATTCATTGTCTTATGCACAGCAAAATATATTAATATCATTTTTATATAATTGTTAATAACTTCTTCCAATAAATTCAATTTTGTTCCATTTTTTTCTTCCTTATCTTAATATTGCTGGGAATTACTTATATCGATGCACATCTTCGTCTATACTGACTTTAAAACAAGTGTCATTTTTTCCTCCTCAACTTTTAAAGAGTTAAAAAAAATCGTTCACTCTCTTTTAAAAAAAAAAAATCAGAGCTTACATCTCTGTTTTTTAATAATGAATAACTGAGTCTGTCTACTACATTTCTGTTTTTAATAATAATGAAAAACTGAGCCTCTGGTACATCTCTGTTTAATAACAAAAAAAACTGACTGCTCTCTACATCTCTGTTTTAATAATCAGGAAAAACTGACTGTCTCTAAATAGTTTCATTCATTTTTATTGCAAATTTTAATCAAAGAAAAGAACCACCTGCAAATTTTATCTTGAAAAAAAGATCAAAAAAAAATCAGAGTTTGACAAGCTGTTCTATCGTGATCTTTTTACAAGAAAATTATTAATCACCTTTTATTACATCAAAGCACATCCTCTCCAAAATAATCTTAGATACAGATAACAAACAATAAAGCCGGCAATCCATGGTCATTACAAATAGGTGTAAAAGCATTTTTGTGTTTATACAGACGTTTTCATTCTTTCACACTCTTTTGCACATGTACATTTTTTTATCTTCTAATCTACTAATTATACAATTGTTTCTTTTTTACACCTTCCTTTCTTAACGTTTTATTTTACAGAAATAAAACTAAATAACTGAATATATTAATTATTTAATAAGAAAAATAATATATTAAAATATCATTTCCCATAACATTATATTCATTCATTACTTATTAATTTATCAACTATAAATTATACATATAATATACATACACATAAATCTATATAAAAGAAGAATTTTTTTTTTTAATAATTAAATAATATATCTATGTGTTTGAAATGAGTCATATACATTCAATATATATATATATATATATATATATATTGAGGTATTCCCCTTCGCTCTTACCTCATGTATCATTTCTATCTATTTTTGCATTTATATAGATGAGTAATGTGGCAATCATACGGTTTTTTTGATTGGTCAGTCAAGATAAGTCCCCTGATCTCTCCCTTTTCATCTATACAGAATGCATTGTGACCCATATGTTTCATGATAGTATAAGGCCCTTCATACTGATGGTAAAATTTCTGATATTTATTTTCTTAGGGCCTACTCACATCAGGAGTCTATATAAAATCCTGATCTCCTACTTTGAAGTTCTGTGCATTTTTCTTCACACTTTTATTCCTCTGATTGGCTCTATTTATGAGTTGATCATAAGCTTTTATTCTATCCTTTTCAGTATCTATTTCAGAATGTATAGCATTAGGTTGGTATTTTAGTAATAGTGTTGATATGGTTTGTATACAATAGTCTAATTGGTGTGAATCCAGTTAATTTATTCACACTCTAATTAATAAAGTTGACTACATGCTTAGTTAGTTTAATTCTACCCATTATTCTCACCCCCTAGGTAGGTCCTAAACAATCAGCTGAGCTCCTGCGTTACATATTTGCAAGGGTTGGGCTGAGGATTCCTAATGGATGTGAGCACACGTTTGATTTGAGACTTCTCTACCCCATTTTTTCCTTTTCATGGATAGTAAAAGAATATCATGATCTGTTAGCATGGTTCTAGACTTTCCTATATCCATGATTTAGAAGGTGTCTAATACTCTGATGGTACATCTAGTATTAGCTTGTGATATTGCATAACCTGACATGTATTTTGAATAGAGATTGTATGCAAACAATAGGTATTTCTTTTTGTTGAATGGAGACAAAGGCCATAGTAATAAATCACTAAGATATTGTTTGGACTTACTGGAACCAAAGATATCATTGAGTTAACATAGCTTTGGTTTACTGGCTTGGCTCATAGACACAGTAAACAATCTTGAAGCAACTTCAAGATGTTTTGACACATTTTTGGCCAGTAAAACCAAGTTTTAATTGTATGTTCTGTCTTATGGGTTTCATAATGTCAATATAGAACATGTATATACTTTATGAGTGGTGTTTGATTTAGGTATTACTACCCTCCATTCTTATATCTAAATTCAGTTTGTAAAATTAGACCTCTTTTTCTAGGTTATATTACATGAGATCTTTTGGCACATTGAGAACTTCCTTTCATTTTAAAGATTTTATGATTGGGTTAAAATATGGGTCTTTAAATTGAATTTTGGATAACATCTCTAAATTGTTCTCTACACTACTATCATCTATTCATATTAGGTGTTTTTTACTGGTAAATGGTTTTGTTGTGAACTACATGAATTTCAACTAAGCACATCTGTTACAACATTCTTGAACTCCTTGAAATATTTCACAGTGTAATTGAATTCCTGCAACATAATGCTCCATCTCACTAGGAAACTGTTGGTCAGAGAGGTGTTGTTCAGGAATTTGAGGCTTTGGTGTTCAGTGAGCAGCATCACCTCCATCTAAGAAGCATCTGTTGAAACTTTTGGAAGGCCCACACTATCGCTAGTGTTTCCTTCTCAGGAACCATATAATTTATTTCAGGACCTTTTAGGAGCCATAGAGGATCCCAGACTGGCTGTCCTCCTGGATTTGGGATAATGTTATCCCCAATATGAAACCATTACTATCAGTCTGGACAATAAATGGTTTATTAAAATCAGGGAAGGCTAACATGGTTTGCTCTAAGAACCCTGTTGCAATGTATTTAAATACCTTACCTTGCTCCTCAGACCATTTTCATTTTACATTTTTCCTAATGAGATTTAATCAAATGTTTTTATGTGGTCTGCAAACTTTTGGTAGGAGCAGTTATAGAAGTAACACATCCCTGAAAATTACCTGATTTGTTTTCTGCTCATGGGTTTTGTGAAGTTCTGTATGGCACTTATCTTATCAGAATGAGGTCTTACCCCATTGCATCCAATGATATGACCCAAGAAAACCATCTTATTACATGCCAAGTGCTTTTCTTGAAGTTGATATTAATTCTCTTCTTGTAGCACTCTTTAAAAAATAAACTTACATGTTCAATAGTGGTAGATGCAATAATCTCATCATCCATGTAAATGGTAATGATCTGTTTACCTCAGGAGATAAGGTTTTATCCGGTCATCTTATTAGACCAGCACCACTATTGATAAATCCAAAGGGCATTCTATTGAAGTGATATGTAAAACCCTGGTATCAGAAGACAATCTTCTGGATGGAGTATATAAAATAGGATGGGAATGATTAATATTCCCACAAGTATTAGAGATCATGCATATTTGAATTGAAACAAAAGCAAGAATAATGAAGAATGATTTGAATACTATGATGAATTAAAAAATATAAAAATAAAAGGAAATACAAAATATCAAGCAATAAAATTTATTAATAGTTTTTTAAATTTTGCTATAAAAAAGAGAAACCTATTTAAAATAGAGAACTTATAAAATTGTATTTGAAATTTTTTTTATAAATAACTAATTTAAAGGGAGGTGTTCATATTTTTCTTTATTTAAATTATCTGATATTGGATTATCAGAGTATATTCAAATATCAAGATGATGCTTTGCTGAACTGCAAAAGAATATTTAATAATTTTTGAAAATATTTTATATTTGTTGAGTTTAGATAGATGTATTTGAGATCTAAACTTTTACTTAGGAAATACAAAATAATAAATATATAATTTATAATAGAATAAATGTAGCATTAAGTTTTTAGAAATAGGGAGATTTATTTTAATTATTTCCCACTACAAAAACAATAGAATTTTATTGTTTTACTAAACAAGGATAATATATCATCACTATTGTTGTATTAATTTTAGATAATGCCAATTATTATATTACTGTTTATGAGCACAGACTTTCACATGACCCACCCCTCTCCACTCGATCCCACACCACTGATACACCTGAACACATATATATCAAAAAGACAAATAATCACCAATATACGTATTTCATGCTAAACCAGCAATCGTCAGATGGTCTAGATTCTCATCTCCACACATATATGCAATAAATGCTCAGATATATATTAAGATAGCCAATCTTTATATTTTAATGGACAGGCTTCAATATATATCTGAGCACTTATTGCATATATGTGTAGAGATGATAATCTAAACCAACTGATGATTGCTGATTTAGCATGAAATACGTATATTGGTGATTATTTGTCTTTTTAACTATGTGTTCAGGTGGATCAGTGGTGTGGAAGAAAGTGGAGAATGGTGGGTCATATGAAAGCTTGTGCTCATATACCCTACATATTACATATATTGATACAGATATATAATAAGCCTGTATTTCGGTGCTATATTACTGTTGAAATAAAATACTAGTTTTCTACTTCACCTTTGAGTAGTAATTAATTTAGCTTATGCTTTACACAAAAAAGTGAAGCTTGTCTCAATCTTCTTATAAGTTATATGGCTAAGCATTTTCAGATACCTTGAGTCTCCATAATCATAGCCTACTTCTAACTGAAGTTTAGCTGTGGTTTATGTAAAATTTATGCAAATTTTATAACAGCCATTTTCTGGAGATTGCAAAGCACGATTCTTTCTGGTTTACCTTCTGATAAAATAGCCCAAGCAGTTTATAAAATTTCATGCCCAACCAATGGGTGTAGAGCAGCATATTATGGGGAGACCCATGCCAACATTACATCAAGAACATCTCAACATCATTATTTGTACAGGAGAGCTATAAATAACGATGAAAACAGATCCATATTCTTTGAGCACCAAAAAAACAGGCCATGTGTTCAAACCCACTATGGCAAGAGCACTATGCACTGAACGTAATGATATGAAACGAAAAATTAAAGAGGCGTGTTTTATTGCAAATGACAATTGTGCAATAAACTGGAAAGAATTGTGCTTTGCAATCTCCAGAAAATGGCCGTTATAAAATTTGCATAAATTTTACATAAACCACAGCTAAACTTCAGTTAAAAGTAGGCTATGATTATGGAGACTCAATGTCTCTGAAAGCGCTTAGCCATATAACTTGTAAGAAGATTGAGACAAGCTTCACTTTTTTGCATAAAGCGCAAGCTAAATTAATATAATACTGTTGATAAATATTTTTTCATTTTATAAAATTATTTTATTAACTACAATGTTGTTTAATAATAATAAAATTGTTAATTGTTTAAAATTAATCCCTAGTTGAGTTTTGATTTGTCTTCCCGTTATTCATTTGATTTATCATTCCACATGCATGATCTGGAGAAAGTAATGATTTTAAGTATTACATATTTTGCACATGATTCATAAAAATGGTTTAAAATATTATTTCTATTATATTTGATTGAGTAATAAAGTATATAATCATTATTATCATTACTGTAGAATATATTATCATTGGTGGTTACATTAAAATGATCCAACTCTAATTTAAGATTCTAAATACTGCCACTATATTAAAAGATATATTTTCAGAATCAAAGATTGTATAATGTTTACTTACAATCTCATGATTTTATTTATGTTTTATTGTTAAGCATTAATTATTAAATGGATTTAACCTTAAGAATCATTAGGTTATTTTAGTTGCTTATTGTTATAATTGTTGCAAGGGTAGTTAAATATTATGTAAAATCCCTCTTTATATTTAACTACAGGGTCTTAATTAATTAATTAATTTAATTATTAGTGTTAGAAATGAACCTGAGATTATTTTTACAAGAATTGTAAAATTTGTATTAAAATATGATAAATTAGAATTCAGTTGATGCTAAATTTTCAGTTTAATAATTTTTATTAGAGGAGTAGTTTTTAATTTATTGTTATTTCTATAATAAATTTATAAAATGTAGTTATTATTATGTCTATGTTTAAAGATATGAAAGTATTATGTGGTAGTGTTGTTATGTGAATTTGGTGGGGTGATATTCTTATGCCATTGGGAATGTATTTTTAGGGGTGAATCATCAATGTTTAAGCCATTGTACCTTGCTGAATGGCTTATGTAAAGAGTTTCATAATTGTATTTGTTAGTTTTAATCGAACCATATTTTATTTATAATAATGAGCTAGTCATAAATTAGATTTATTAGTAAAATGAATGAATTGAATATTCTAGTTAGGTTCTCTAATTATTTATGGAGAACCTAAGTGTTATTATATTTTAATTTAATAATTTTTTATAGATAATTATTCGAAATATTAATTTTATTAGATATTGTATGTTAGAAGTGTATCTTGAGAGAGAGAGAGAGAGAGAGATAAATCTGTATTACTGTTTTTAGCTGTAGTTCATGGAACTTTTTCTGACTGCACTATTGAAGAAGGACAAAAGATCGCAGACACGGTAATCAGAAATAATTAATTACAATTGTATTTCCATAAATATAAAAATAAATCACAACATTTAATATTTATATCAGTATGTATGTATATACAAATTTCATACTGAATTGACATATATATATATATATAAACAAAAAGACTTATAAATCCAAGAAATAATATAATATTTCAACCAGAGGACTGGTTTTCATCAGAAAGAAAAAATACACAGTAAAATGGTGATATATATATATGTTCAACAGATGGCGTTTTACCAAAACCACCGAACAAGTGTAAAATTTTGTTTACATAAACGAAAAAAGAGTCAGAATTAACTACCTCTTTCATTTTCTCACCCCCAGATCAGCTGATTTCAAGCTGGTTTGCTCTCGTCAGTGAGGGATAGAGTATGGAAACTAGATCTAAACACTGACTCTCAAGTGTTTATGCAAAACGTTTCTATCAGCTTGCAAGCATGAATTTTTCAGACCGGTAAAGTCTTCAAAAACAGCCTAGCAAGCTAGATATTTATATGGGTCTGATCTCAGTTCAGTATCACCACATAATCAAAGTCTCTGCAATATATATCATTGCAAGAAAACTTTAAAGGTACATTTATGAAAAACAAAAACATGTTATTCACGTAACTTGCTATCACTTGTTATTTATGTTCAACAGATGGCGTTTTACCAAAACCACCGAACAAGTGTAAAATTTTGTTTACATAAACGAAAAAAGAGTCAGAATTAGATCTAGTTTCCATACTCTATCCCTCACTGACGAGAGCAAACCAGCTTGAAATCAGCTGATCTGGGGGTGAGAAAATGAAAGAGGTAGTTAATTCTGACTCTTTTTTCGTTTATGTAAACAAAATTTTACACTTGTTCGGTGGTTTTGGTAAAACGCCATCTGTTAAACATAAATAACAAGTGATAGCAAGTTACGTGAATAACTTGTTTTTGTTTTTCATATATATATATCACTAGATGGAGCTTACCAATAGTTCTAAACAAGCTTTATTTTTATAAGTGCCAAAAGAAAAAAAAATTTCAAAATCTCTATCATTCAGTCCCTATCTCCAGACTAATTACCAATAGCTCTAAACAAGATTTATTTTTATAAGTGCTGAAAGAGAAAGAATTAAATCTTTATTGTTAAGACTCGATCTCCAGACAATTTGGCCTGGAGGTAGAGACTTAATGATAGAGGTTTTGAATTCTTTCTCTTTTGACATTTATAAAAATAAAGCTTGTTTAGAGCTATTGGTAAGCTCTATCTAGTGATCATTTAAATTTAAGCTTAAAAGCAAGTTAGAAAATTTATGACTTGTTTTATATATATTGTACCCATCAAAATTGTATGTTAACTCAATATGATTCATAGCCGGGTAAAAGTACATCGAATCCAACTGTATGCGAGATCCAAGATAAATACTTATGGATTCTGCCCTGATTAACAACATTTTTGAGATAAGCAATAAATCTTTTCTACACTCTGGCCCATTAGCAATAATGGGGGAGCACGCGCCTCAACTAATTTTAATGTTTAATTCTAATATTGATTTTAATTAGATATTCATTTACTTAAATATGGGGATGGTATATATGTGACCTTGAGTCATCAGATAGCAGCACAATAATTAATTAGAAATGTTAAATTTAGAATAAAATGAATGGAGACAAACGACAGGTAGCTTAAATTCACATATATATTTAATAAAACATTTTCATAACTCATCTAATGTCTCTCTGTTTTATTTCATTATTTATCATAAATTTCAATCCTGTTATTAATTATGCCTCAAGTAAGGGAGCGGTTCGGTTTATATGCCAATTTAAACAAGTAAAACGATTAGAGTTTTATGGTAGATACCAACTCAAGGTTGAGATATATGAGTCAAATATTTTAACTAGCTGTATTTTAATGTAACTTTAATATCAATAAAATTTATTTAAGAGAGAAAATAATTGGATCATATTTTTGGGAATTGGTTTTGAAAAGAATGACATGTTTAAATATAAATAGATCGTGATATTCGCAACTAAATATTTACTGATTGTAAAAACAAATAAATTAAACAGAACCATAGTCAATCAGCCATGATGTGCTCAGAACAAAAGAAATTGGACAGAATTAGCACTTGACATTATGTAGCCAACATAGACTCAATTCTCTTGCCCTGTTCCAGTGATGCCAAGAAAATAAAATGAATGGTCTGCACCATTAGCAAACTGCAAGATATTTCAGATGAAAGGATGAGAATTGCCAAGGCTAGCTAAGCTCAGCTTACCCCGGGTTTTCCCATTTTGTCTTTCATTATCTTGATAAAAAAATTCATGGCCAGTGAAATTATCATGTGGTCTAATTCTGATTTAGCAATCACAAAGAACAAAAGACAAGTGATCAAGCAAATGCTGGCAAGGCAAAATACAAGTACTGGAGAATATGTTTTTAGAATTTAAATATAAAATTATACTGAGCTATTAAAAATTACACAAATGTTATACGGATTGACCAAGATTGGACCAACATAAAATAAATAAGCATTAAATATTATTACGAATATCATTTTTTGGGCGACACGTCTCTTCATTCAAAATGAAATTCCACTAATGTTTAATTTAAAACATTTATTATTCTCTTACAGTTTTGTGACTTTCTAAAGCACCCTCTCTTTCATTCTTATGACATGAAATAATATAGCTAAATAAAATTTTATATCTGACCTAGCGTCTCCCTAAAACTAAACCGTGTATGCATAAATATTTCAAAACACATAATAATATAAAATTATTTCATCTCGACAAAACGAGTTGCTCCAAGGATGATTAATCATTCAGAGCTAGAGAGTTGTTTATTTATTTACCGACAAATGTTGGTCGGGAAATAGTGTACCGGTCGGTTTTGTTTGTTCATATAACAAGATCTAGCCTCTAGGTAAAAGTACCTCGAGTCCGATCATACACAAGATACATAAGTCAGGAAGACTCATGAACTCGGCCCATTTGCCTATTGTCCAGATCTACCAACTTATGAGCAACAATCACAATGAAACCGATCTAATTTATCTCTCTCCACCGGCATCGCAAAGCAGAGACACAAAAAGACTCTAATTTAAAAATTATGTAATGGAATATTTTAATATAAAACATAAGTTGGACTCATTTAAAGGTTATGACCTTTCATATTAATTATATCTATAAGGTTAGCAGGAGATAATCTAGTCAGGGCGAGAATAATTTAATAACTAAAATATTAATATTTTGAATAAAAGAAACAATGATTCTGCAGGTTTATGATATATGTAAAATTTATTAATTTATAAGAAATATGTGTAAATACTTGGTTTATTATTTAATTGATCGCCACTGGCCTCTTGACGTACATATAATTTGGTTGACATTTATACGTAGCAGGTAAATCATATGAAATTTTGTTTATAACTTAGAAAATGATAGATTTGATTGATTACTTTATTTGATTGTAGCTAGCTCATATGCCAATAATTAATAAATATATTGATGAACAGTTGATTTAGAGCTATGAGGAAATATCGTTGTGAGATACCAATCCACCCCCAGAAAAAACAAAATATAGCACTTGACCGAATATTTAGAATGATAATTTTATGACAAAATATACTTTACATATATAAGTAAATTACTCTCAGTTTATACTGAGTGAGATACATGTGTGGGATAGCTCGTTATCACATATATAATGGCATCGCAAGAACGACGCACATATGAAAATTATTAATAAATATAATAAATTAAATAGATCTGTTTAGTAGTATCATAATATTATGGTTTGTGAATATTCATAGGTTTGAGTTATGGCGGTGTATGCATGACGGCGGAATTATGTGATCCAATCTCAGATCCGAAAAATGTGCTTCCAAATTTAAGGATGAAGAATGGTGACCGAATTCTTTCTGCTACTTTGGCAGATTCGGTTCACAAAACGAAGGGTTCGGCTATTAATAGGCCGAATCTTTCTGAAGCAACCTATGTCAATAGCTCATATGAGGAAGAAGTTTCACGGGGGGGGGGGGTTTCCAGCCGTGTTCTTGGTCTTGGAATGAATATACGGGATCCGGATTACTGAAAATCCCGGGGAACGAAGCACGAAGACACACATATGTGTACTTGAATATGGAGGCCTGTTTGCATACAATGTTTGGAACGAAAGACATATAATATTTTAAGAACTAAGGATGAACGATTGATAACCTCTATATATTGGGAATGTCCAACATAATAGTATAATTTAAATAATAACCAGTAATGGGTTCTTAAAAGTCATGTAGATAACTAAGAAATGTAATGGTGGCAATAAAGTAAAGAACTTCTGCTTTTTGTTGTGTTAAAGAGATTTGAATGAAACTTTAGACCGAAGCAGGTTTAAATCTTTAGGAATGGACCAGATAGAAACTGAAGATCAGGATAAATTTCCAAAGTATTTCAATCTGGGTCCAGCAGAATTGAATAGACAACCAGTTGATATAGAGAAGGAATAACAATCAACCTGTTTCCTGAAACCCATGTAATATTTTATTGTGTTTGAAAACTGAAGTGGAAATTTTTTTAATAATTTGGTTAAAAGATGTGAAACACATCTATTGGGGTGTCAGCATGGGCTGCACCCATTGTAATAATTTTGAAATCTGAAGGGTTATACATCTTTATGGTGATTCACATAACTGTGAATAGATATAAAAAGGAACATACCTGATATCTAGTGATTGAGAGATTTTAGCTTTATTATAAAAGGTTTCCTATTTTCCCAAAGTTGGATCTACAATCAAGGTTTTATCAGATTTTGGATACAGCATTAATAGTTCATCTCTTAACCATTAATATGAATTTCAGACTATGCAAATAAATAAGCTACCATAAGGAAACCCTGCATCTTTTAATGTGCTTCAAGCAGAAATGGACAGTCTGACATAGAGAGAACTAAGAATACATATTAATAAAGCATGTGAAAGTTAGAAAGATTAAGTGTATGACTAAATGCCATGAAATGCATATAGTCCATAAAAGAAATTAAGGTCTTAGAACATATTATTACAGATATACAGAAATTCCTTATTCCAGAGAAAATAAGTGAAAAATGCATTTAAACTCCAAAACATCAGGGATCTGCAAGCATTTTTAGGACTTAATTTTTTGGAGTTGTTTTGCGAAAGAAATATCTCATGATGTGAATCCAGTTTATGACTTGTTAAAAATTATAATGATAGAAATGGAGAGTCAAACATTGTAATTTTTTTAAGAAAGCAAAAAACTCATTAACATCAGAACAACTATTGTTACATTACAAAAATAGCTAGGATGTAATAATAACAATGGATTCCATAGAGTAAGAAGTGGGTGTTATCATTTTGCATAGAGTTTATGGAAGCAAACATCTTATTCCATATACATTTAATCAATTGAAACAACTATAGCCAGATTAATAAGAAAGCTCTAGAAATTATTTGTTGTGAAGAAGTTTCACCAATAAGGGTATGGATGTACTTTCCTGATCAACATGGGTCATTGATCCTACTGAAAATATTGGAAAAACCTAAAAAGGATTATTGATTATATTAGTGAGTGGATTATCAAATGTATAAACATAGTATCATTCTATGACTTTAATTTAAGAAATGAATTAGTTATACTGATATTTTATAGATAATAGTAGATGCATGAGAATATGAGCCATGGACTACTGAAATAAATGACATTGATTCAATGAAATCAAAATTATTAAACAGTGAAAACATAGTTAAGTGGACAAAAGAATACTTTGGGTACCAATTAGTCAAAATATGGATTTAAAAAAATGGCTTCTAAAATGGTCAAACTATGTAGTCAAGCCAGTATAAAATATATACAAGAGTTTATCAATGGTTAATATATGCATTTTATTGGCAGATTGTGTGTTGATTTTGACTGAAGGGGGAAAACCTTGCATTGGAATAACTATATAAAGAACATCAAGTAATTCTCAGAATAAAGGAAATTGTTAGATTCTATTTATGGTGGCTTATATTATTCATGATAGTGAACAAACATACATAGATGTGCCAATTGACAGCTACACTATTTTGTAAGACTTTGAAACTGTGCCCATTAACCACCAGATTGCGACAAAGAGTGCATACATATCATGTCTGACCTTTCAATGGATATTGTTTTCTAGTGGTCATGAACTGTTATTTAAGATGGACTGAATACAAAGTTATAAAAATACAATTGGATAGAATACAATACTAAAACTGTTTGTGCATGACAGATATATAGAAATAATCATGTAATACAATGGTATTCCATTTGTATCACTGGAATTCAAAGATATTTTAGATAGTGATGGGATATATCACATTTTAATATCCTTGTATATTTTAATACCTCTCTTCCATCTTATGTCCATGGATTAGCTGAAAAGTCAGTAGAAAAAACTTAAAGCTATCACTGAATAAAATGCAATATCAATATTAATGAAGCTGTAATAGTAGCTATGAATCACCAACTTTTCACATCAAAATATCAGTGAAATTGTTGAAATAGAAATGATTATATACTCCTAGCAAGAGTGAAAGAGGGGATAGCAATTTTATTAACTTTACTATGGAAGAAACACATGTATACTCAATACATTAAGAAATAGTGGCAAACAGAAATTGTATAAAAATTATTGTTAAAACAACTATGAATCTTAACAGTTGGCTGATAGTAAAGTAATCAGAAGACATGACAAATATCTTAGAAAATGTATAAATGATTCACCCAATCAAGTAAATGGAAGAGTGAGTTCTCCTGAAACTGTTGTTATTAGTTTCATAAAAGACAAAAAATTAAGATAGAGCACCATCTGAATTTCAAATGAAAATGTTGTTCTGAAGTGAATAAAAAAGGGGGTTCTTTGAAAATGAATCCTCACCCTAATGACACATCTGAAGTATTTGTGAAATTTCTTAGTGTAGAACAGATTGAAAAACAATAGACAGTATCATCTCCTTGATGAACTAAAAAGTACAGAAGTCTGGAAAATGTATATATATATAACCATTTTTATAGTGAGAGAAGATGCACAACGTCCAATTAAATTGATGATGTACATATCTGGAAAGTAAATAAAATTTATGTTTATATAAGTATACATTAGTCAGACAGGAAGTTAACAAGAACCTCAATAAAGTGATACTAGAAAATCAACATAAGTAGTTAAGTTATAACATATAATGTATTCTAATTTGCAAATTATGCAAATCAAGACAAATTATTTTCATCAAATTAATGATAGATAGAAACTACATCTTATTGTGCAAAAGAAACCTTAGTGGTAATCATCATAGAATGGGATTGAAACAATACAGTGATTGTATAGAAAATGTGGATTTTATGTGCAAAAAGACTTTAACATCAGAACAATTAGTAAGCATCTAGTTGCATTGTTTAATCTGTAAAATTATTATTACTAGTATTATTATTATCATTATTGTTGTTATTAAAACAGGCAAAACTCTCTATATGTATTTCCACTCATTACAAGCCAGAGTAATCAATGGATGCCAGAATGTTTATGCATAAAATCCCCATCTAGTGCCTACTCATTCAATATCCCCAGATTAGTTTCTGGCTTGTGGCCTTTGTCAGTGAGGAGCATTGGATCTGAGAGGACTACACCTAGATCTTAGCATCTAATGCAACCCTCCAGAAGCCACCTTTTATCTTACTTAACTACAAAACTCTGACTTTTAAATTGAAAACACCATAATATTTTCAATCCCAGCTCAGTAGCTTATATAGTAACTTAGATCTCAACTCTATTCAGTAACTATACATTTTGGTGTCCTTGGTTCTTTATTAACCATAGCCACCACTATCCTATTAGGTGGGTATGGTTTTAAGCCAATAACCATCACATGGTTAACAATTCTTATGCTTTCTCATAACTTATTAAAAAGGCAAAAGTCTCTATCCAGATTGTCACTCAGTGCAAGCCAGAGTAATCAATGGATTCCAGAAGGTTTGTGCATAAAATTCCCAATATGGTGCCTACTCATCCAATACCCCCAGACTAGTTTCTGGCTTGTAACCTTCGACAGTGAAGAGCGTGCTCTGCACCTGGAGTGCAATACATATAGTGAGTTTGCCTGTTATTAATAACAGTTATGAGCAAGCATAAGAAATGGTAATAATGTGATGTTTATTGGCTTGAAAGCAATCCTGAATTGAGTTTAGTTTTATATGACTATATAATCTACTGAGATTGGATTGATAATATTATGGCATTTTCAATTTAAGCCACAAAGTTTTGTAGTTAAGTAGAGATAAAATATGGATGCTGGAGGGCTGCATTAGATCCTAAGATCTAGATACAGTGCTTTCAGATCCAAGGCTCCTTACTGATGAAGGCCATAAACCAGGTACTAATCTGGGGATAATGAATGAGTGGATCCTAGATAGGAATTTAATGCACAAGCCTTATGGCATCCATTGATTACTCTGGCTTGCATGGAGTGGCAATATATGTAGAGAGTTTTTTCTTGTTTTAATAACAGTTATGAACAAGTAAAAGAAACAGTGATTATGTGATATTTATTGTTGATTTACTGACCATTATTACATATTGGCCTGTTTCTGTTATTGAATATATTTTATGTATTCATATGTTCATGAGACTATAGTAATCAATGCTCAGCCCATCAAGTTTAGATGTTCATTAGTTGAAGATTAATTGAGCTACAGCATCTTCTCATTCTGGTTAAAATTAGACCTGGAGATTATCTGGTTGAGTGTCTTCATCAGAAAATTAGGAAATTTCATCTGTAGCTCTCTCTTCATTAACTGATGTGGTATATTTATCCACAATTGTAGTGCCTTCATTATCAGGAAGATCTACTGTCTTTGAATCTTATAGACCTCTTCTCTGTTTGGCTGGTGCCCTATAGTTCAACTTTAGATGATTTCTATATTTATTGTATTGATCTCCATCTACAGTTTGAACATCTATTTGCAATTCTTTAGCATTGGTGGAACTCATTTAACTGTTCCCTTGAACATAATGTATAGGATTTGAAAAACTAATCATACTTTAGCACTTTTATTTTCATGGATTGTCCTCAGGTTCAAACTCAGATTATTATTAATCTCTGAACAAACCCTTTTTGATTTGATTTTTGTTCGTTAATTCACTTTAGTCATTGTAAATCGTAAGTGACTGAACCAGATACCACCTAATAAATTGTTGCACTTTCCAGCAGAGATAACAAGAGGCAAATTAATTGTTTTATTAGGAAAAAAGCTTTAATTTTTGTTTGACACAAGAGTGATATTTGATTGCTTTGATAGTCAATGATCTCTTTTAATAAATATTGAGATTTTTAAAATGAATTGGTATTATTTATATCTATGAGTATAGCAAAAATGTTTTTATAAAGTTATATTATATCTAATATAAAATAATTAACTTATTAGTATATAATATAGTAATTTATAATATAAAATAATTCACATCGATTGTATTAATCACAAATAGTATATGCTTATATGGAGAAATTATAAAAGAGGTCGGCTATCATTAAAAATAAGCAAACAAAGGAACACTAATTATTAATTTAGAATATACAACTTTCTTACCAAAGAATCTAAATTTAAAATATTAGGCATATTCCTAAAGGACTTTAATAAATAACTAATCGATTCAATAAATATAAAATAAATTAAAATAACAAGATGACTATTTGAACTGTTTCTCTGTTTAATTTTATACAATGTTATATGATATGAACATTGATCAATCTCCACCCATAGACATTTGATTGTGGCACTCACTCTTAACAAGTGTCCTTTAGATGACTACAAATCTTACTAACATAACAATATCATTCCTATTTAAGTACTACTAATATCATGCATTTGATGATAAATTTTGAAAACATAAATTAATAAACAAATAAATATACATACATTTAAATAATCACTAAAATGTAAAAAAAAAATTGCAGTTTTAAAAATAAATGCATGTTTAGAAATTCATTGCTCGGTTACAAATGATAACACCCACAATTTTGTATGAAAACCAATCAATTGAAAGTTAACATTATTACAAATTTATTTTAATGATTCTTTGGAAATCTGACTTGTGATTTCCTAAATATGATCTTGCAATTTTATATATAAAAACTGAAGAAAATTTGTTTTTTGCTTTTTAGTGCATTTGTGTGAGTAAATGTTTTGTAAATATGAAAGAAGAAATGTAAATACAATTTAATTACTAAGAATACCTTTAAGATTACTGAACCCCAAATAAAGTTAAAAATTTTAAGTTTTTTACAAATTCCTTTTTTCTAAAATTGCTTTCAAATAAAGGGGTAAGTACCTTGGTTTTAAAATTTCACAGTGTTGTATCAATTATTTTAAATAATCAAAGGTATGCAAAGCAAAATTTAAAACTTAAATTACGGACAGCAGAATTGAATATGGCTTCAGGTAAAAATTCTAATGCTAATGGCGATAAACATAATATGAACTTAAGAGGCAAGAAGACAGAAATTAGGAAGTTTAATTTACCTAGTTTGACAAAAAATACAAAGGACAAAATGTATTATCTCAAAAAAACTAAAGAAAAAAGTTTCATTGATAAATCTTTAGATAATAATCAATCTCAGCCTAATGTCATGATAGAGTTGCAAAGGAATATAAAAACTAGGAATCAAAAACTTATTTCAATGCAAAAACTAAATGATATGTCAATATTAAATAGTAATTTGGAATTATCAAAAATTCAGGAAAACTCATCAAAATTTGAACCAATTATAAGTGAAAATAGATCGCTAGCGTTTACAACGCAAAAAATAAAAAAAATTGACGATATAGAAAGATCTAAACCGGAAGTGCCCGAATTTGATGAGTTTAAGCTTGTTTTAAACAGGAATTCTCCTACAAACATGTTTTCAAGGACAAATTTAGATGAAAAAGACTTAAATAAAGCTTCTTATGTAAAGGGAATATCTTCAAAATTATTTCAAGAAGGTGGAATTGCAAAAAATACACCAGTGAAAAATCAAAAAATTTTAAAAAATTTATTTTGCATTGATGTTTCAAATAATCAAAGTGAAATGATTAATAATAATAATTTACAAACTGAAATGCATTTTCCTAGTCTTAATCAAACCACTAATATTACAAACAAAGAGAAACTAAATAGTAATGCGATAGAACATAATGTTTCTTATGTTCAAAAGCTAAAAACTAATAGTAATAATAAAAATCAAAATGATTTAAATTCACAAAGTCAAAGAGAAAATAAAAGAAATTCTGATACTGATCAGAATACAGAAGATCGCATGAGTGGATTGGAACTAATTGATGATGGGGAAGATGAAATAATAAACTGTTTGGAACAAATGTAGCAGGTATTAGCACAAAGTGAACTTAGAACTTTATGAGAAAGTTAGCAACGAGTTCAATGACAGGATACCTCCCTTGCTATTCAATTCCTTCAGAAATTATTGACAGCGATTCTACATTGATATTGACAACAACAAATGAACATTGCAATCTCTTTCAATTCCCCACTAATGGTGTTTTCTACTAATTAAAAGTCAAAATCTGGACGACTCAATTAAGAAAATTTTCCACATTCCTATGGGAGGTATTTTGTAGTAGAATTTATGAATATTTTGCAGAAGGAAATATTCAGATGGAGTCAGAATATGTTGCACAATAGATCCCTGATAAAAATAGACATGTAAAGGCCAAAAGTTGTGCATGGAGTTATCAGAAATTGTTGTAGAAATTTTTATGATACTGACCTTCAAAAACTATTACAAGACTATGAGGTTATCACAGCATTTAAATACCTTTCCGAAAGAAGGTTCGGGCTGAAACTCCCATCAAATACAGCAACCTTTTCTCTAAAATTAGGAGTATCGCTCAATTATCTTCCATCAGTATTAGAGGAAATAAATTGCCCCATGTTCCTGTCCATATGTGGTGTTCAGCCACAATGCTTCATCTGTGGAGACTGATCACATCTTGTGAGGTCATGCCCAACTAAAAATTGTCAATGTTGTGGTATTAGGAGCAGCAGATTTCACAGATGCGGGGAAAATTCCAAAAATACTAAACTAACTCAAGATTCTGCCAATATGAGTAAAGAAATCATGTATCAACAACAAGTAGCCTCTGCAAGTGTGCAAGACATGCTAGAAAATCATAAAGAAGTAAGCTCAATTGATATGGAGGTTGAAATTGTAACAGCACCTACTATTCACGGTTCAAGTAAGGAAGGAGAATTTAATGCACGTAAGGTGAGTGACAAGTAGCATATAATTGGTGTAACTGGTTTATAAGATTTTTATTTCGTCACTGAGAGCAAGACATCAATTCTAATGGCAAATAAAAAGAAATCACACAACTTTTCAAGTTCATAACTAGAGGATAACTCAACTTCGACTTCTGAAACTGGTTCTGAGGATGACTGTGATAGCAAGAAAACAATGAGACATAGAAGCCTAAGATTAGAACTAACCAAGAGAAGATCAAAGAAAACAAAAACAAAAAAATGGAAGAAAATAGTGAAGGGGTCACGAAGAAAACTTGTGAAGATTCCGAAGGTACAGATATTAGTTTTGAAAAGGTCACAGAGCAAATGTGCGAGCATCCAGGAACGGTGAGTATTGAACCAAATCAACAGCAGCAGACAATTGAAAGAAATATTTCCCCGTATAATGTGTCTGGGGATGGGTCCAACATTACTCTGTTGGATTTGTTATTGTTATAAATTTACATGTATGTCTTGTGTTTTGATATTTTGATTTCCATGATTGATTTCCATTATTCACTTTCATAATTCACCTATATAAATAACAACCAGAAAACGTTTTTATAAAAGGGAATGATCATTTCATGTGGATAAAGAATATACCCGACTCATAAAATGTAATAGATTTCAAAAGTACTAGTTAGTTTTGGCAAACAGATGATACGAAATAAGATAAGAGAAAACAGTCAATTCAGATATGTTAAGCTTAGTTATTTGGTTCGTTGCAATGGAATGAATATTAAGAGTAGTCATAAAACCCCTTTTCTTCTTTTGGTATTTAATATTATTTCCACTGGTAAACTCACATTAAATTTTAATTTAGCAAGTTATGGGATCATATCCATCGGATCGTAATGAGTTAGTAATAATTAATAATTGCACCTCACAAGCAGATCAAGACCTTGAAAAATTTGAATACTTCGATTATTAAATTTAAGAGAGCTAGCTTGGAAGTCAAATAGTGTAAATGTTAACAATTGGGAAATACTATTTTGATAATAATAATTAATCTGGAATTAGTTGGAATGAAAGGTAAATTCTATTCTTGTCGGTCTATAGGTGTGTTTAAGGAAATAAGATTTAGAGTTGTCAGCTAAGAAGATAACACAGACATTTAATGTTATATAATTGTGACTATTGAAAGTAATAGATGCTGAGAACGAAAATAATAGTAGTTGGTTTAAATTGGAAGGATTTATAACATTTCTTTTATTTTACTTTGAATTAAAAAATAATCTAATAGTATATATTATAAAACTAAGTTACGAGTTCTCTGCAGCGATTACTGACTTATTTCAAGTCATTTATATCTTAGAAATGTACATAACATTCTTAGTGATTAGAGATCATATATCTATATAAAGTTCTGGAAGAAAATGGTCTATATTATTTTGTTAATAGTAATAACTTATCATGAGTGTATTTACATAATGGTGATCAAGTTCAAAATTAAGCTCCACATCACCCCTACACACTTTATTTCATCAATTCATCTTTTTACTATCACTTGGAATCCAGTTTAAGATTGGTCCATCTATTACCATATCTTCTAGAAATATGTCCAGACCAACTCTACTTCAGTCTTTTAATTTTTACAATGATATCATTAACACCTAATTGTTCTCTTACCCGTATACTACATTTTCGATCTCTTCTTGTTACTCCTAATATACATCTCTCCATATTTTTTGAGTGGTCTGATATCTCTGTATTGCTCTTCTATTAAGTGTCCAAGTCTCACATCCATAAGTAAAAACTGGTAGTACATATTTATTAAAAAACATTTTTTTCAAACACGTGAGGCATATTTCTTTTTAGTATTAAGTTATTTCTACCAAAAGCATACCACCCCAAGTTTAATTCTGTGATTATTTTCAGCCATTATGTTTCCATCTGTATTAATAAACTGATCAAGATATTGGTAACTGTTAACTGACTCTAACTCATCAAAATCAATCTTTATTTTCATATTTTGAGAAAATCCACTGAACATTACTTTAGTCTTTTTAACATTTATCTTTAATCCTACTTTCATCTGATAACTCCTGCAACATTTCCTGCAGCTCTTAAGCATTATTATCAAAAACAACTACATCATCTGAAAAATCTAAATGACTTAAATAATATCCATTTACTTTCTTTTCTTTACCTTCCCATTTTAATCCACAAACTACTTCTTGCAGCACTGCTGTAAAACGTTTTGGAGATATGGAGTCACCCTGTCTTGCCAATGTTGACTTTCCTTATATCATTATGTAATCTAATTGTTGCTGTTGTATTTTTATAAATATTCTTCAAAATATGACAATATCCTGGATGTAAACCTTGATGATCCAATGCTTTAATCACTGAAGAAATGTTTATAGAATCAAATGCCTTTTCACAATCTACAAATCCAAAGCATAATGGCAACTCAGATTCATTTCTCATTTCTATAACTTCTCTCAATACTCGAATATGATCTGCCATAAGAAAAAGACTTTTAAATACAGCTTGTTCTTTTGGTTGGTGGAAATCCAATGTTCTCTGTAGACGAGTTGTCATTACCTTGGCAAAGATTTGATATAAAATTGATAAAAATCTGGTAGGTCTGCAATTTCTAATATCCTTTTTATCACCTTTTTAAATATTCATATTAATACTGCATTCTTCCAATCATCTGGTACATCTTTATATTTCTTCATCTGCTTCTTTTAATATATCAATTATAATTCCGCCATCACCTGAAGCTTTTCCTTTCTTCATATATTTAATTGCATGTTTCATTTTTTCATTTAAAATTCTGGGCAATTCGGAAGATATAATAGATATAGGAGTTACTTGTTCTTTATTACTATATAATACTTGATAGAAGTCTTCTACCATTTCATGATGTCATCTCTCTTTTTAGTAATAATCCCATCTTTTTTTATTGCAGATATAAATTTCCTACCAATACCAAAATATTGTTTTACATTCTTGAGACTTTTATTTTCTTCTACAGCTTTCTTTGCTGGTTCATTGTTCTACGTTTCTTATATCAATTTCATCTCTTTTCTGCACCATTTTACAAAATTCGAGATATTCAATCCATTTTAATGCATCATTTTTGTATATTTTCATATTCCTTCTTTTCTTCATAAATTCTCTAGTCTCAGTAGAAATTTTATTGGTCAATTGCTGCTTTTTTCTACCAGCTATCTGTGTTGCAGTTTTTAAAAGTGTATCAGTTATTTTTTTATTAAGTTTATTCAAATCTGAATCATGTTCAAAATCTACTAACACTTGAAACCGATTTGTAAGTTCTAATTTAAATTCATTAGAATGTTTCTGAAGATTAGGAATATCAACTGTAAATATTGTTTTTCTTAATAATTTTTGTCTCTCTAGTTTTGCATTAACACGTATCTTACATCTTACTTATCGATGATCACTTCCCGTGTTAAATTTATTAAGAATATTACAATCTTGAAATATGTATTTTCTGTTGGATAAAATATAATCCAATTCTGTTGTATCTTCACTTGGATTCTTCCATGTCCATTTCCTTTTAACATTTTTCTCAAAAAAAAAAAAAAGAATTCATAATATAAAAAGTTTTTCTTTTTCTGCAAACTGCACAAGTTTATGTCTTCTCATTTCTATTACCATAACCAAAATTACGTACAACACTTTCATCCTAAATTTGTTTATCAATTCTAGCATTAAAGCCTTCCGTAACAACTTTAAAATGTTGTTTACTCTGATCAAAAGCTTTTTGTGCATCCATATAAAAATCTTCTACTGCTTCATCACTATGAGACCTTGTTGGGGCATAAACCTGAATTAGCTGCATTTGGTATCTGCTATTAACTTGTATAATTAATCTTGCCACTCTTTCCGATACACCAATCTCGACAATGTTGTTCTTCCACTTTTTATTTATAATGAATCCTACTTCACTTGTATTTCCAATATTTGTGCCTTTATAGTAGAGTACATGTCCACTTTTTAAGTCAATTGTCTCTTCATCTTCTAACGTCACAAAGTCCATTAATGTCCTATTTAATAAAATACAATTCTTCTAATTTTTGCAATCTTCCTTCACTTGAAAGTGATGTGCAGTTGTAAGTAGATAAATAAAAAGTCATCATCAAATGGCAGCCTGGATTCACAGTCAGGGGATTCTTAGCAATCTCTGCCTTTGGCCACTGACCACTGTATTGGTTGGTGAATTTACAACCTCCTGGGAATATGGGCCATGATTTATTTTTGTCTGTCATGATTGTATATATCTATTGGAAACATATTTATCATTTACACATACATTCATTCTGCCTTATCAGGCAACTTAGAAGAAAGACCATGGTGTTTCTTGATCTTAAACTCAGGCCTGAAAATCCAATAAACTCACCACCCTGGTTTAATGGGTGGTTGTCAGCAGACCACCCATGTTCATATACTATATGAATAATCACATAGTAATAACAACTGCACGATAAGAACGTATGGAGTGGACATTAAAAATTTGCCTCCTCAGTTCCTCCAAGAGGAATCAAATGGTCTCCTTTCAGAGAATAGCAAACTCTTTTCTGCAGCATATATATATATATGATAAATAAAACAAGTTAAAAATATCGTAACTTGCTATAGCTTGCATTTAGTGATCACTAGATGGAGCTTTACCAATAGCCCACAATCAAGCTTTGTTTACACAAATGCTGAGAGAGATAGAATTCAATATCTCTTTCAAATTGTCTCCAACCTTTAAACCATGGTTTCAAGCTAGTTGGCTCATGTCAGCATTTGTGTAAACAAAGCTTGATTGTGGGCTATTGGTAAAGCTCCATCTAGTGATCATTAAATGCTAGCTATAGCAAGTAACAAAATTTTTAACTTGTTTTGTTTATCATAAATGTACCCTTGAAGGTTTTTGCAATAGTATAGATTGCAGAGGCTTTTACTATATGGTGAAACTGAACTGAATTCAGACCCATCTAGCTAACTAGTTTGTTTGACTGGGTTTGAAGATATTTAGGTATTGGAAAAATTCATTCTTTCAGGCTGATATAAAAGTGTTTCATAAATGCTGGTTAATAGAGTTGGTGTTTAGATCTAGTTTCTGGTCTTCCTACCCTTTACTGACATGAGCCAACTAGTTTGAAACCATGGTTTAAAGGTTGGAGACAATTTGAAAAAGATATTGAATTCTATCTCTCTCAGCTTTTGTGTAAACAAAGCTTGATTGTGGGATATTGGTAAATCTCCATCTAGTGATCATATATATATATATATATTGTAACGATATATAAATATGTCGTTACATTAATTTAAAATAAAAACTTAATAAAAGTTCGCAAATAAAAGTAAAAAACTAAACGCTAAAATTAAAATATTGTTAAACGTATATATTCGCACAGATGCTAAACTTTAAAAATATTTTTTTTCATAAACAAAAAAAAAAAAAGTATTTGAACGTATTTTTTTTAATAAAAAAATACAAGGTTGAAATATAAAAATATTTTAATAAAAAAATAACGTAAGTTAAAATAAAAACAGGTATTAATTAATTCCTGTAATCTGTAAATGGAAATGATTGTTTATTAATTATCTAAAAGCTGTGTAATTAAAAAGTCAGATGAAAAGTTAGATAAGAGAAGAAAGAAATTTTAGCTTGACCAATGGAAGCACTAAGTCTTGGCTCGGACCCTAACGAAAGTGATAGACTAGTGACGTTTTGTTCATTGAATCCTTGTGGATAATATAAAAAGGGAAAGACAGTTTTTTCGGACAGTTCCAGCGTTGTGTGTTTGAGAGATGTGGTATGACGCACATACCACACTCTCTATAAAAAAAAAATGAAAAAACTGTGATACCTTGAACCAGCTATTGCCATCTCCAGAACATTACCTTCCAACGGAGGCGTCGTGGGAATTGAAAGCAGAGGCCATAAGCTATATGAAATGAACAATTGTTAAAATCAATTAAGAACGTTCGTCAAGTTTACAAATTGATAAACAAGCCAACTGAAATGTTAAAACGGACTCTTATCTGACTTTTGTAAGTTTTTAAATCAAATTAATAATGTTTAATTTTATATGTTTTTCGAATGATAAACATCATTTCCATTTTTTTTTCTTATTGTAAAGATTATTTAAATGTATGAAATTTAAGTTGTTTATAGACGCTTGCATAGATTCGTTTGCGGTTAATTATATTTTGGTTTCATATTTGATCAAAATATATAGACATTCGATAAATAATGATACCTTACGGTGAGTATCTAAAATGTATTTATTCGGATGTCTTTTAAGTTATTGGTGACAACGCAAGTATCTTATGGTGAATACTATTGGGTTACTTATAAGTTTCCCTCTGCGATTGTCGGTATCAATAATTTTGTATTTTGATCATTTATGTTTATTTTGAAATGTTTTTTGACCGTGGAATCTATGTAATCGATCTATACCCAACATTTTTAAACAAATCTGTGCGAACGTATTTAAATGTTAAAATTAAGTCGGGCGTGAATGGCTATATAGTTTGTAAAGTTATATTAAGGGAGGGTAATCTTAGGTTATTCATTTCGTAGTTGAATTGGTTCAATGGATTGGATATATTTGTGTAATTAGTAGATGTAGTATGAGGTCCGCTACGGGCAGGATTATAGATATACGCCACACACCCTCTGTTTGCCTATGGATGGGTTTGTAAGTCGGCAGAAGACCGCAGTCCATTCCTATGGAGTTTTTTGTTTATTGATCTACTTGCCAACAGATGTCACATTCCTGTTGGTGGAGAGTCAATCTCTTCTCTATTTCTACTTATTGTTCAGATGTACATTCCTGACAATATAGTATTTTGTGTTGTCGTATCATGCTACATTGAATACATGAATGTATCAGATGGATTGGCGCCAGTTGATTGCGAAGTTTGTTGCCTAAGGTTAAATCAGGGAAGAATATTTTCTTTTCAAATGCAGATCTATGTAGTCTATTCATACTTGACTATCTAAATAATAATTAAACTCATTGAAACTTAGTTAAATGTAAAATTAAAAGTTAATATAAAAATCTAAAATGTTAAACTTATTCCTCAAAATTTAAATATTATTTTATATGTGCGTAAATAAATATTTTTATATGTTAATTTCTGGCAGTGGCTTTTATTCTTTTATATTTAAGATGTAAAATTTATAGATTTTTATCTCTGCGTCTCCGCTGAGCTAGTGACTTGGGCTAACGGTCGGAATATTTAAAGAAAGTGGAATCTTAACAGCGCGTATCTGCCTACTCTATAAATTTTTCTAGGTTTAAATGCCTAGATGGCGCCCTGGTAGTTGCAGATATCGTTTTGCGGTTAGATTCGATCTTCACTTGCATTCCGATTGGTACATATATATATATATTGAACACTACATAAATATGTAATCTATTTATATTGTTTTCTTATGCTATATATTATAATTTATGAAATTTATAATGTTTTATATGACTTTTTTAAAAAAAAAATTCAACTAACTTCCAGGGCAAGTTTTTTTTGTCAGTTAAACATAATGCTATCAGCTGCTTAATAAATCAGTTGTGATCATATCAAATGTAACATCCCAATTTTTATTTAAATTAACTCCACTGTTCAATTTTAAGTAATACTATGAACAATTCTAAATCAAATAATAATTATAATTTATATTAGCTTATATTTTATAATTTTTATTTTATTTTTTATACTTATTAGGTGAATATTTCTCCAAAAGATACACCAAAACCGACTGTGACAAAATGTGAAACGAAACTACTTTCAATAAAATCTTATAGAGTGGATGTAAGTTTCTAGTTTAAACAAACTTAAATGTATGTTTTATTTTAACATTGATTATTATAACATTGATTATATATATATAAAGAAAACTTTTTCATTCTTATTTTTTTTATAGAATGTTATAAAATTCAAATCAATTTATTTTGATCCCATTAGAAAAACATTAATTAATTTTTTAATAACTTTAATTTTAATATTATCTTGTGATTATTCTCTTCACAAAAACAAAACAAAGAAAAAAAATATTTGTATTCTATCTTAATTTATATTTATTTTTCATGAATTTATTAGGTGAATTCTTAGAAATTGTGATCTTCTTCATCAGCAATAATTTGTTAATGATAATGGACATTCCAATTTCAAAAAGAAAAATGAGATAAAAAGATGAAATAATAATATTAAAATTATAGAGATGAGTTTTGCATGATTATATAAATCAGTCTATGAAATGTAAACACATTGACATATAAAACATGGCGGCCCATTATCCTTTTCTTATATATTATAATGACATCATTTAATTTGTGCTGCAAACTGGTTTTTTCTGAAAGATTTTAACACTATGTTTAATTTAACTCTGTATGGAAGGGGGCATTAGAAAGATAAAATAATAATGATGATAATAATAATAATAATAAATGCAACAATAATGATCCTATATATAAAATTCATATTTTCTCTGTTGTCTGATTGGTGAATGTAGGAATGTTTATCCAATGTCACATGACAATCCTGCCATTAAATAAAAAATGTTGGGTAAAAATTAGTCTGAGTTTTTTTAACTAGATATATATTACATATTTTATGATAAAAGTTCCCACATAGTTGCAGAAGTAAACACAAACACCGATTCAAAATTTGAGGTTAAGGCCCTCTGTGCTTTTATGGTCTGGCAATCCCTTAATATAGTTCAGATGAACATTATACTTAGTAATGTTTAATAAAAAAGCATATTTGTATTAAATCTTAAAAAAATTGTTTAAGCAACCAATTTAAAAATATTACAAATAAAATAAATAATTAAACTAATTCAATACTCACAGAATCCTGGCTAAATGTTAGCATCAGTTTCAAATTTGAATCCAGTTATGAAGGCATCAAAAGTCATTATTATAGCAAATAAATCGTTTTTATATTTCAAATTTCTGACCAAAAGGCCACCGGCAAATCCTGTTATCTTGAGATAAAGATCAAAGTTTCACAAGCTGATGGTCCTCAAGTCATTAATAAGAAGATTAATAAGATGATTATTAATTATATTTATTCCATCAAAGCACCCCTTCTTTCTCCTTCCCTTTTTTTTGTATAGCTAAGATCTAGATAATACAAAACAACAAAAGCTTGCAATAAAGATAAGTGTAAAAATGTCTTAGGTTTAAAACAAATGTACTCACACGTGCACATTTTTATCTACTAATCTTGATCACTTTCTTTTACACCTTCTTTCAATCTGTTTTATTTTAACAAAAACTAAAGCTAAATAATTAACACATTATTTAATTAAAAAAACATAATAGATCAATATATTAAATATTATTACAGTGTATCAATCTATCATCTATAAACTATATATATTACTTGCACATATAAATCTATATATGTAAAGGAATTTTTTTTTCTAATTAAAGAATATATATGTGTGTGTGGGAATGAAAACATATATGTATGTACAATATATATATATATATATATATATATATATATATATATATTAGTAAGTATATTTACTTAAAGAAAAATAAAGTTAATGTAATACCATTATTATCTAGTGATAACAATGCCTCTTTATAGACTGTAATATTAAGTGTTTGAGAGGATGTAAAGACAACTTGCATATTATTACCAGAATAAAATTGTTATTGCTACATCAGTTTTGACTTGTTCAATTTTCATTTATTCATTTCATTAAGTTAACTAAGTAGGACAATGTCACCAGTTAGTTT
This sequence comes from Epiperipatus broadwayi, assembly GCA_028023455.1. Classification (NCBI taxonomy): domain Eukaryota; kingdom Metazoa; phylum Onychophora; class Udeonychophora; order Euonychophora; family Peripatidae; genus Epiperipatus; species Epiperipatus broadwayi. The sequence goes on from JAQFVV010013398.1 coordinate 109,491, forward strand.
CATGAGTACCAAAGCTATTATTCAGAGCTAACCAGAGCTCTTCAAAAGGTATAAGTTTAAACCTCTATTGCTAATGATGCTGTTTTGGATCTTTAGTAAGACTACTAACCGGAAGTAATAAGTATTCTAGTCACCTTAGATAGCATGGTTAATGTCCATGTGATGAACAGGAAATATTGCCGAGTTAATATTATCAGCAATAGGCTTCAAACTAATAATGTCACTCAATATGCTCATCATAGTGTATGATTGGGCTAGTAAACTAGTTACAGTTGTGACTAAGTATGGTCTGTTTATGGTGATGTAGAAGAGTTGGTGTTACAGTATATATATAAAATACATATTCTGCAGGTTCATCCGTGTTAAAAACTTTTAATATTAATATACTGACGTTTCGACTTGGTCACACAAGCCATCTACCTTTTATAACTCTGTGGATGGCTTGTGTGACCAATTCGAAACGTCAGTATATTAATATTAAAAGTTTTTAACACGGATGAACCCGCAAAATATGTATTTTATATATTTAACCCGTGCAAATCTTCGTTTTAACATATATATATATATATGTGTGTGTGAATTCTTATAAGATTATTTAGTAGCAAATTTCATGTAAGATAAAAACCATTTTGACTAAAATAATTATATGCCTAAAAAGAACACCATTCTATCAAAAATTGAATGATGTGATCAGAAATTATTAAAACAAAATTTGTTCAAGGCCCAATAAAGTGAAGTAAAAGTGCGAATAGAGGGAGGAAATACTGTTCTGATAAGGTAAGGTAAAATAATCTTTAAAACTTCCCAATTTACAGAATTTGAAAACGAGAAAAGAGAGCGAAAAAAAGAGTTAATAAATATCATACTTGTTCTTTCAATTTAATAAAATCTGAAGACAGGTCCTGTTATTGAAACAAATGTTATCTATTAAAAATGTTATTTTTAGATAGAACTCTTATATGATTGTAACTAAGTATTTTGATAGAATGTAATGTGATTTTTCCAAATATGAAATGGATTAAATTAGTGCCTTTTTCAAACATACAATATTGCTAATTATAAACTTATTAAACGCACATTGATTACGTAAGTAATATTTACCGAGGCCGTAACCCCGAGCCCTGAGAATATGCGTATAAAATGTGATAGCAGGGACCTGTAGAGGTCCCTACTATCACATTTTATACACATATTCTTGAGGTTACAGCCTCGGTAAGTATTGCTAAATAACCGTAAGTGAACATTTTTATCTATGAAAATTTTTAATTTAATAATATATATATGATTTTTATAATTATTTGATGATAAATTACATATATCTAGTTTAAAGCAATCTTGATTAGATTTACCACGTCAGAAGATAACGTGAGTGTATTTCAAATTTCGTTACTGGACCATGTGAGATTAATGAAAAACATTCTATTAAAATACTTGTCGTCAATCAAATAAAACTGTGTTTATTTAAATCTTATTTCATTCCTGAAAATATTCAGTTGAATATTTATATGCATGTGTATACTTATATTTTTGCAGCTTAAGTTTAATAGTGGAAAGGTTGGAGGAGCACACCTTGTCGAAGATTTTAGAGGAGGAAAGTATACGCCGTTTATGGTATGGAGTTTATATAATTGAAATAAATCATTATAAATAGATTTGAATGTTTTATTTTTGTTAGTTTATTAAGGATTTTATCAACATAAGCAAACATTCTAGAAACGTGTTTTAGATCACATGTATTAGAATACGATTAAATGGAATTTGGTTATGACATACAGCAACATTTTGATTCTTATTATTTAACACTTAAATGAATAAACTGGGGGGGGGGGGGATCTTATGTCTCCATTTTTATTATGCTACTGTGATGATTGCTAGATTTTCAAACAAATAATCACATTGAAAGATTATAATTTTCTACAAAGTGATATTAGGAACTTTATGACATGATGTAATGACAACAAATGGTGACTAATAGTATATTCCTATCTCACATTACATTGAAACTCGTAAAATCAAATGTAACGCTTTTTACAAAGATCAGCATCTTTTATGTACAAATGACGGATCTTCATGCATGTATTAAATCTATAGTTAATACAACCTTCAAAATTATGAAAATAATATTTACATATAAGAAACTATTTAATGATCCAAATAAAAATATAAATTATTCAATTCTTTTGTTTTTTGTATTGCTGAATATGGATCTGTTGTTTGGAATCCTGATTCCAAACGGTAAATTATTAAAATTCTATCATTAATATGTACATTTTATAGAAACTGACAGATTGAATAAAGACTGAGTCGTATTTTCATCTTTGAGAAGATAAGAAATTTAAATTTTTTTAATATTAATTTGTCAAAATTTGATGACAAATATTTTATTCAATTCTGCAGATACTAAAACTATGATTCTAGATATTTTTTATATTAAACTAATTACTCATATATTCTTACATTTTCCCCATTGGTTATTTTCAATGCTAATCATTTCAGTCTGAATAATATTTTATTAAAACATATGATCATTAGTTTATTATTCCTTAATTTTTAAGTAAATATTTAATAAAATTATAATATTTACATATACTTCCTCCCTCACTTCTCCTTTCTAAGTTATTCTTTAATTAATATTTATTTTGATTCATGGGAAAATGTCTGAATATATTTTACAATATTTTTTATCCGCTGGAAAAATTTTATTCCATATTTGTGAAAATGTTTTGACAGATATTTTAGGTTGTTCAAGAAACCTAATTTATTTCATTCTTGATTCATTTTTGTTAATACAATTATATTTTTTTGTCAAACACCATACCCATATCTAATTTTTTATAACATTTTCAATGTATAAACTATATACTATTATTGCGTGGGTTCAATCTTTTCATATATTTTGATAAATGATTTTTTTAGGTTTATAACTCGGAAAATAAGGTTTCGTTGACATGCAAATGTTTATCTATGTTCAAAAAGATCCAGAAATGTCTCTTCTCTTTTTTATGCAGTGAGCTTATTCCAAAATCTAATAAAATCAAACACATTGTTGCAAATAAGAAAGATGACAGTTATTTTGTATTTTCTAGTTCTTACAATAAATCAACAAAATATCAAAGACCATCTTTTGTTTATTGATGTTCCTCAAACTAGTATATACTTATTTAAAGTTATTGTTGTGTACATATCTATAATTTGCATAAACATATTTTAGCGCAATCTTACTTTATTAGAATATAACATAATTTCCTATCTAATTATGACTTATTTTTGTGGTGTAGAAGGAACAGTCAATTTTTATGGAATCTGTGATAATCACTGATTTTCCCCAGAATGATTGAAATTCAATTGTTTAATACTTTATTATTCCACTTTTTGAAAAATCTCTAATGTAATTGTATCTATTACAATTGCTTTTACTTTTAGCACGTATTAAAGTTAATCTTACACCGCTATCTATTACTGATGTTGAGTCTTATGAAAACGGTGCCATTTGACATAACTTAAGACTATTTCTGTTTTTAATTTGTGTGTTTTATTACTGAAAAATTTCAGAAACAATATATTCATTGTCTTTTTTAAACATCGCATCTATACTTGGGTCTTTTTTAGATTTCAGATAAAGATAGTTCTTAAAGGCCCAAGATTGTTTTGATTTTGCAAATATTTTTGTTTAAGAAATGTTTTTTTTAGAATTTACTATTTATTCGGTAGAAACATTACTAATCTAATTTCTGATCTTATTTTAATTATTGTATATTCGTCATTTTTTTTGTTAGATCCACCTATAATGCTGTGTGGGATGGGTGTTCCTCGTAGAAGTTGACCTGTTCACCTGAGTCTTAATGATTGACAATCAAAATTGCAAATCAATTATCTGATACTATTTGTGACTTCAAAGGATATATTTCTAGTTTATACTTTTAGTTTACTCTAAGTCTTTAGTTTATAAACTGTTGCAGTTCATGTTTTCACTGTTGACTATAATCAGATGCAAAGAATTCAATCTGAGTTCTGCGAATATTAAATTCTACTTCAATTTTCAGTTAGTATACTTTTCCCTTCATACATTTATGGGTAATTAAAAGTACAGGGAAATTTTTTATGGATGTTATTACAATTCATATTTCCATGTTGACCATTAATCTTTTTTTTACTAGCTTTAATTTAAAATAATTGGAAGTATGTTCTAAGTACAACTTTTCAATGTTTTTACTTGACGGAATTATTGGAGCACAGTCCCTCTCTACAACAATGTTGAATGCTTGCCTACAAATGGAAACTCATTGGCAATTTGTATGATCATATTCAATGAAGTTCTTAAAAATATTCTTTCCATCGAAAATATCACAAATAGTTCTTTATTTATGCTAAAACGTCCCAACCAAGTTCAATTTACTTCACTAACAACTACATAGTATAAGCAATATACATCAGTTTTCTACACTAATGCTTTTCTGAGGGGGGGTGGGGGTGGATGAATATTGCAGATTGTTATTGAACTTTAAACTTTGATTGCTTTTATTACATATATAATATCTAAATAGCTTTAATGTATTCATACTTGATATTAATGTACTTGTGTTAAAGATGCTAGCCGAGAGGTCATCGCAGTCGCCTCGCAAGCAAGTAATTGGTTTGCAGACGGTTGTGGGTTCGTCTCCTGGTCGATGCTATGACATAAGAAAAAAAAAGACTTCAGCTGCAAAAAGTACATCATTTAACACCATAATGACATTCTCTTCCAAAATGTTTTTCAAAAAATTCAAAGGAATCAGCTTTGTTATTGTTTTCCCAATTAAATTCATGTTTCTTGCCGAAATATTAACCTCTTTACTATTATTTACACTGGTATTATAAGAAGACACTAAAAGTAACTAAAAAAAGTGATGTTAGTTAAAATAATTATAAGATATGTGCCTTATTTATGTAGACCCCATTTGTTTTGCCACTATCATGTAGAAAATTGATAAGACGAAATTAGATCATTTTCATTTTTTCATAACAATATCAGTTTCTTTAAAATAATGTGTTTGTAGGAACAAAAGCAACAACAATATGGAAATAATATAATATTTTTCAATTTTTAATGAACAAAATGAGGAATGAACAGCATTCCTTTCATTTTTTTTAGTAAGGAAAAGAATATATATGTTTGAAAGCAAAAAAAAAACAATACTTAAGAAAACTTGTGATTATTTATTAAGTGCATAGAAAAAGGCTTTAATCATTATCATTTGCACCTTAAATGTTTATAATAGTCAAAAATATACTAAACATCACAAGATCACTATTCTTTATGCTTATATAAGCTGGTTATACAGATGCAAAACTCTCCATATAGTAGCACCACTCAGTGCAAGCTAGAGTAATCAACGAAATGTTAGAAGGTTCGTGCATAAAAGGTTTATCTAGCGTCTACTCATCCCATATGCCCAGACAAGTTTATAGCTTGTAGCTTTCATCAGTGAAAAGTCTTGGATCTCCGAGCACTGCACCTAGCTTATACGATTTAATGCAACCCCCCAGCAGCTACTTCTGGTTTGCACCATGTGGCACTACTGTTTGGAGTGTTTTGACTCTGTGTATCAAAAAACATTTTTGACTATTATAAACATTTAAGGCACATGCGATAAAGGTTAAAGTCTTTCTCTAAATTATTTACTCATGAAAACAAAATATTTCATTTAAACAACAAACTTGAAATTAACATGTTTAGTGAATATAACAATGTTGAAAATTATTTGAAGTGTGGGGGGAGGTGAATTAAGTGATTGACCTCTATTAATTATTATCAACGAATAAACACTCTGGAAATAATTGAATTATAGTTAAGTTGCAATATACATTATACCAATATACATTACTTCAGTTATATCATATCTAAAAAATGTAAACAAACAAAACAATTATAAACAATCCAAAAAAAAAAACGTTCAACACTTATAAATTAAATATGTTTTATGATACACCAACAGTCAATTTTTCATCTTGAAGCTTCATACAAAATCACATTTAAAAAAAGCATTAAAGTTCATACTTTAAATAACATTTATAATAAGGCAAAAACCAATTTTCTATTTCAGTGTTCTTCTATAGTATCTTGAGTTTATGATGAATAGACAAAAAATTTATTCCTTTATTATGCTTTTTGAATTACATTTCATGTGCTATGCAGGGAGACCCAAAAATAATCAGAACCATCCTCTAGTAAGTGACCCTCTCAACATACATGCTTTTGCTTCTATATTCCTCTTGCAGAGATCTTTTGGACCAATATGTTAAAGGACATCACCATTTAAAAATATGATGTCATGTATCACATTTATTTGTTCAGTGCATTTTGCATATTAGTGAATTTTTCTAATGATTGAAAAGTTGGAATGTGAAATTCTGTTTTCTTTTAGGAAAAATGGCAGAGAAAATAGATTACAAGAAACTGTTCTGGGAGAAACACAAGTTTATGAATGGTTTAATGAAAGTCTCAAATTCACCATGTCCCAAAAAAGCATGGCCAGTGAAATCCAATGTCATGACAATGTTGATTCTTTTTATGCAAATTACATTTTTGTCTCAGAATAGTTAAGTTCTGAAATGTTTATACGATGCAGTAAAATGTAAACATCCACATTTTGTGGCAAAGTGAGGAATGCATGTTTCACCACAGCAATGTTTCTGCACATAAAACTTTGAGTGTGAAACATTTTTTAATTAAATTCAACATGACTGAACCTATCTATCAACTATATTCTCTTGATCCCTAATTGTTTAAATTCTTTTTATTTTTTGAAATAAAAAAATACTTCAATAATTATTTCTTTTTGATTACATAAAAAAAAAAAATGATGCAGGTATTAAAAGGCTTCATTTCGCATTTTCAGACTATTTCAAAAAGTGAAAAAAAAACATCTAAATTGCTGTACTGTATTAAATGGATGCACTTTGAATGAGATTAAATGTATAATGTTTAAAGATAAATAAACAATTTTTTACTATAAAATTCCACTGACTTTTGGATAATCTCTCATAAAACCCTTTCCGAGTATAATATTAAACATATTAAGAAATGTAAAAACATTTGTAAAATTGATATGGACTTAAAAATATCAAAACTAGAGGTAGGGTCTACTGATAAAGAAAGCATTGTTCCATTTCTATAGCAAAAAATAATACAGATTATTAAAGAAAATGGATATCATCTAGTAATTGTTATGAAAATCAGAAATTTCTCTGTTCGTTTTATTTCAAATAAATAGATAAAAAATATTTTAAAGTAAAAGCTATTATTTGTCATGCACTAAAAACCAAAAAAAATTGTTTCTTCAACCATAATTGGGATTTTGAGATCGAACTTGAAATAAAAGCATGATGACCACATCAGAATGGAGTTAATTCCTGGACTTCCCACCCTTTTATTTAAAGTTCAATCTAAAAACCCAATTGTGGCTGGAGAAACAATTATTTTTTGGTTTTTAGTGCATGATAAATGAAAGCATTTACTAAAAACTTTTTATTCCAATTTATTTTTAAGTTTTAGTATGTAATACAGTAAATAAAAATCCAACCATATTGTACTATATCTGGATTTGACATATACATCAATAAATATTTCTGCAATAAGTTAAGATATACATCCTATTTAGTATGTGTCCATATTTATATTTGTGTATAATAAATCATTTTAACTTAAAATATAAAGACATCATTTCTGGTGAAAAGTTTGGCATTTTTTCTTTTCCTAAAAATGCTTACCAAATATATGTTATAAACAAAAGTTTTTTAATAATATAATTTTACTTTAAATTGATTTGACACTTCTAGTTTATATATATATATATATTGTAATGGAAAGACGAATGATGTTCCTTTTTATTTATATATAATACGGATTCTTAAATTCAAAATCATCCACCTTCCATTACTGCAAGCAAAGAGAACATATAAACATAAGCGAATTTATATCAAAACCTGATCGAACCTGTGACAATACGGATATTACCACAAGGTTATATTTCCTGATCAAATGTCTCTCGACTGCTGTAATTATTAAAAAATTACAGCACTTGATTAAATTATAAATTTAATGAGATTAGTAATACTGCACAACTATCCTCACATGTTACTAAGTACTCAAAATGGAGTAATAGCTATAACCAAACCCCCCCTCTGTGTATATTAAACTATTTGGAATGGCGAAGAAATGAGACAATACAGATAAAATAATTGATGAAACATTTACTATAATAATAAAATAACAAAAAAATAAATTACATGGAATATTTACATACAATAAAAATCATTTAAACATAATGCTACAATTAAGTCTATGGGCTCAATCCTATAAATGTGTGTAATCTATTAAAATAAATTATCCATTTACAGTCATTCATTTCAAGTATTATAAAGAGTCTAATTAATGTCTATCTCATTAATATCTGGAATTGCAATTGCTTTTACTATGAAGAGTATGTGCACACGTGTTATATATTGGTATGTTATGTAATTTACCCAGGCTTTCTTCTTCTCTGATGTGAATTAGTGTCCTGCTGACCGTCATGTGGAATTCCTCCACTTCTTTAGTAGAGAAGGCCATTCTTAGGCTTTGATTTTGGTTTGTGGAATCTCTTCTATATGTAGTGACTTCTCCATACTAGGATATCAAGGGCATGGCAAGCGGATCATCAGGCAGACACTACAATGGCAGTTGTTACATGGCGAGGTGACCATACAAGCATGGTGGGTTTGAATCGACCAGCTACTTAGATGGCCCTTAGCCACACAACCTTGAAGTTTCACTTGTGTTGTAGATTAGTTTCATATTCATATCATTGGTCAATTCTACTTCCGAGATCCTTTACTCAGCTTTCCTTTTCTTTTACAAATTTAAAACAATTTCATGTCTGCCTTCCACTATATTCTAAGCTCTCTTTTTTCTCAAGACTCTCACCAAAGTCTTCACATGAACTCTTTTTATAATTAATTAATGTCTTTATTTTTTTTTCAAAATTCTTTTCTTATATTGTTTTCTTGCCTGATTTTTCTTTCACACCTTTAACTTTAAACTGCTTTCAACAACATACATAAAATTACTTTTAATTTCATACAATTTTATAACATAATGTTTTATATTTATTTATCAATTATTTTTCTTTTTTTTTCTAATAAAATTATTTTCATTTTACATGCAATAAACCTTTCTCTCTTTATACATACATTCACATATGGATTTCATTTTGTCAAAATGTGTAATTTTAAGAACCGATCTTTATCTTTTGTCGTATTCTAAATTTTACTTATATTTTTATTTAAAACTTCCAACTTATCACTTTTAAATCATTAAGTTCCCAATTCATTTATATTTCCTTTCTCATTTTTGATCTTAAACTAAACATATGATTTCGATATTTCTAACCTTAATATTTCTATTCTTTCTAAAAATCTGAACTTTGGAGGGTAAAAGATAAGAATCTTGTTTGATTCATTTCCCTCTCTTTATTAATTAAGGCATTCCTTTCTTCATTGGTTTTAATTCTTTTACTAATTGTATGTTTTTTTTAAAAAAACTATTATTTAATATTAAATATATACATGTGGGATCACAGTATGTGTGATCATCACAATATATATATATATGATATTACAAATCAATGTCTGTATTTCTTCAAAATAATATACGTAAATTTATAAATAAATATTAGAAAATACATTATTTAAAAGTTTATAAAAAGATATCTATAATTGTCACTTAGAAGCGGTTTCAACTATCTTTATAGTTTTTGTCAACTAATACTTTTAAAATGTCAGCTTTCCAATAATTCCATGATGTCAATCTTACTGGTTGCTGCTTGCCTATTAATTAAATCTTGCTTGTATTTATATATTAATATCACTTCTTTAATTGTTCTTTTATTATTATTTTTTTCAGTTTCCAATATTGTTACATTACTATAATTAAAATCAAAACCATATATACATGATTTATTATGGTCATAAAAGACAGAAGCTGATAAATTATCATTATTTTTATAATTTGTTTTGTATTTTTAACTCTTTTTAATAAGAACAAGTGCTCCTTTGTTCTTTTTTTCAATGTGCACCTCGATTCACCTATATATACACTGCCACACCTACATGTCCATTTGTACATGATAAAATTTTTATTTTACAATAAAGTCTTATCTTTTGAATTATTTATTAATTTATTTAATGTAGGTGGTACATAAAATGCAATATCACATATACCTTTATAAATTTTCTTAATGAAACTTGCCTGTTGTTTTGAAATATATGGTGCTGATATCCAAAATTTTTATCAGAAGAATTAACATTATTATTAATATTATTTTTATATTTAGAATTAAAATTTTTAACAGCATAATAAACACACTCATAATTATATCCAACGTTTAACAATTCATTATAAAGTTGTAATTATAAATTTTATTAAAGGCACATTATTATATTAAGTAATATTTACTAAGGCTGTAACCTTTAGGAATAAGCGTCTGAAAAATTCGAAGGTAGGGACCTCTACAGGTCTTAAACACAAGCTTACACTAGGAAGAAAAGAGGGAAATTCTTTACTTCAACCTACTTTTATATATGAATAGGTGAAGCTGAAGTGGTTAGATCTAAGAGTGTGAACCTATTCAATACTTCACTAATTAAGTCCACAATTCTTATTATACATTAATACTCGCGAAATCTTATGATTTACAATGAGTCAATGGAAAGATCTTATTATTAATGTATAATAAGAATTGTGGACTTAATTAGTGAAGTATTGAATAGCTTCACACTCTTAGATCTAACCACTTCAGCTTCACCTATTCATATATAAAAGTAGGTGGAAGTAAAGAATTTCCTCTTTTCTTCCTAGCGTAAGCTTGTGTTTAAGACATGTAGAGGTCGCTACCTTCGAATTTTTCAGACGCTTATTCCTAAAGGTTACAATTCATTATAAGAAATTTCAATGTTTTTGGTTTTATCCATGCATATTTACAAAGGTTATCATTTCTAAATAAGAAAAAAATAAAATAAAAATAAAACGGAAAATAAAAGCAATTCAAAGTCAATAGAAAATAAATTATAAGAGAAATCTGTGCAAATTGAAAGAAAGCCTAAAGAAAACAAATGGGATACAGGAAAGCATATAAACTGAAGACTAAGACAACCTCTCTGCCCCAGAGTGGCCTTATAGCTTCACCTGTACCAATGGATGACAAGAATGCATCACAAAGTCCAGCTTCCATGTTATTGTCTTGCAACAAGGAACTAATATATCTAACTGAAAAACTAATGTATCTAACTTGAGTAATCTGATTTTTCTTAATAAAACAAAGAAAAATATTTTCTTCCTATATTTAGTTGATTCCAACGTATATATATATGGATTTATTATATAAGAGGTATAGAGCTAATAATATTTATTATTCAAAATTAAATTGATAACAAATGAGGAAAATTAAATTTTATAAACAAAAATATTACTTTTTTATATAAATATAGAACTATTTAATTACACAAATATGTTATTTAATATTGTGAGTAAAATAATACCTTGTTAAAAATTATTATGATTATTTTTTTAACATATATTTATTTCAATAAAAATCATGATGGTATTAAAATCTTTTCTTTTGACATTATTAAGATTGGACAATTGTAAATAAAATAATATTTCCATACTCATGTGATTAAAAACCAGAGCTAAAAGAAAAACAGTTCTAAATTTAATACAGGTTTTACTTTAAAATCGAATTCTATACTTTTCCTGAATAATAAAAGTAGTTTTGCCTGGTAAATTTTTTAGCGAATAAAATTTAATAAATATCATTTTGCTAACTAAAAAAATTTGATTTCATGAAAACAGAAAACTGTATTAAGCTAAGTTCAGCATCCATGGTTACTTTGTCTTGCACTGAGTGGCAATACATATAGATAGTTTTGCCTGTTTAACAATACTAATTACTTAAAGAAGCATTTAATATGACTAATATTGACATCAAATAATTATCTACAAATATGAATAATTATAGCCTTTTACCTAGGATATCATTCAAAATAATAGAAAAAAACAGGACGTTTATATCCCTCTACTATCCCTGCCAACACAATAAATAATTAATAGAAACCCTTGTAATTTCATTGATAAATTAAGGAAATAATGTGCAGTCTGAACAATGGATTGAGATAAACTTATTGCAAGGTTAAATAAATATTTGTTCTTAAAATTGCAATTCTAATTTGCAATTGAAAATTGAATTGCTATTAATAGTTTAGCTAAAAAAAGTTCCTCATGTAATATGTTAAATTTCTGATAAAAATGTTTAGATAATAATAATTTAAAATAAACATTAAGGTTTAAATAAACTTTAACAGTTGTTTAACATATAATGCAAACACAATCGTAAATGCTCAAATGAAAGTAGTTAATTCGTTAATATAAATGTGAGCAGATATATAAAGGGTCATAAGCAGTCAAAATGAGTATGTAATTATTTAGTGTGTATATTTTAAGGGTAGTTTTTAATGAGTAGGGTAGATAAGGGAAGAGATAAATATTTTACAGGATCGATAGAATCGTTAATTAGGGGCAAAAATTAATTGGGGGGGGGGACAAATATGTTTGGGAAGTAAGGATTAGCTGTAAAATATTAATTAAAAATTTTGCGTGTTAAATTAAGGGTTAAGCAAAAATGTTAGAATTGATCAAACAGAATTGCATGTGTGTGAGTGGACATATTGTGCATGTATGAAAAATGTAAATTATAAAAATAACCATCGATCTTAATAAGGCATGTGAGCTATTGTTCGAAAGCCTGTTGAGAGAGCAATAATTTGATTTAAATTTTGAATCTATAGAAGGTTCTCATTCAAAATCTTGAGTTCAAAGTTCGTCTGCTATGTATTTTTTATTATCATTATTAAACTCTTTTTTATTTGGCTCGCTCAAGCAGTTTTCATTCTGAGTGGAAAAGCATTCCATAAGAAACAAGTGATGTCTGTCTGAGTGTAGTTACTTAATTTTAAAACAATAGGGAATAGCCAATTAAAATTAGGATATAAAGATTTAATTGACAGAAGACAAGAATCAGATATTGATGGACAGGTCAAGATAACAAAACTCAGACATTGTCTAGAAGGGGGGTTCTTTTTTTCATTTTCTCTTGGGTGTGCCTGTATAAGGGATTATAATCTCCAATCTAAATAATATTGAAGTAATATTGTCTGCACTGGTTTCAATATCTGATCCAAAATATAGAATCAAATGGTATATTATTATTAAAATATAATGCATGCTTAAACTTTTTATATGAAGTATGTGTTCTTTCTTCCCAAAATTAATCATCATCGTGATTCTTAAAATGATGGACACTGTTACAATGGATCTGAAAATATTACCATGTTTGTCGAAGACTAAAAGTTACTTTAAAGAAAATATGGAAATCATAAATTGTATTAGCATTTCCTTCAATCAGTTAATTATAATGTTTGATAAATTTGACTGTTGGTGTTATAAAAAAAGGAAAAAAACTTATTCAAGAAAAGAGAAGAACTGAAGTTGTAATATAAGTTTTATATGTTAGATCCCACCTGGAATATTATTTCTATCACTAGTACCATATGAAACAAAAGTTATCAATAAAAGAAGTATTTGATGATGTAATTGAAATTTGGTAGATTATATCAAAAAGAGATATTGTTGAAACAAACTCAATCATTATGTTTCTGAAGTGTGATAGACTTGTTTAAATTATATGAAAATAAGACAGAAAATCCTAGCTGAAGGAATGGCAAATGTCTCAAAGGAATAAAATGAATGATTTGGAAATTACAACCTCATTTGAACAAGTATGATAATATAATGGGATAATGAGGGTCTCTTAGATGTAACACTTTGGATTAGTAACTGTGTGTTTTCTGGATCGAATGTTATATGCGAACCTAGTGTATTATTTCATAAAATTAATTTAAATAACTTGCCATGGATTCACGGCTTTCCTTTAGTGATGTTGAGAAAGATGTGTGGGATTGTATAGTGTAACATGTGTGTATTGGAATGGCTTATTGCCTTGAATTTTGATTATAACAAAATTAGTATGTTTTTCTATTTTAATGTATATGTTTGAGATATTGATGTGGCCTTGTCCCAGTTTGGACAAGTAGAAATTATTATGTGAACGATGCTCTTTTTTTTTTGTTTGTTTCTGTTAACAATACGAAAATATTTTGCATGTAACCGTATTTGAACTCGCAAAGTATTGGTTTACATATTGATGCAATAGCTGTGTGCGTAAGTTAAAAACTAATCTCTGATATGTATGGGAGTTGGCAAGTGGCCTTAGCATGTTCAAGATTGGTTAAGTTCTAACCATCTTGCTATAGGTAACAAAGCATAGTTTACTCATCAAATAGTTGGTTAGAAAATTTTTTCTTTATAAAGAGCGAAAAGATGAATTCCTCACTCTATAGTCATGCTATACCATGAGATGATTTCTATATTTTATAGTAGTGCATTGTGCAAACACATTCTTCTATATATGCCTAGAAACTAAGTCCTAGCATACCCCAGCCATGAGGGAAAGGGTGCTCTCTTATTCTTGGATCATTGCCAACATTACTACATTTTTTGCATGACCTTTTCCTTATGGATGTATGTTTAATTTGAGGGGAGATATATAAGATAGGGTTTATACTGATTGTAAGGTCATTAGATTGATTTAAGAAATCATTATCTACTTGTACTGCATAAGAGTTAAAGTGCAACTGGCTCTTTTGATGTATAACATTTAGCTTTGTTTTGTGCAATTCGTTTAAGAGCTAATGATAATCATAGATTTAAATTTTAATTAAAGTAGAAATAACACAATACCTTAATTATTTTGTGATAAGCAATGTGCATCCATTTCAAGCTGACAGCTAAAGCATAACTTCACTGGGCTGGTAAGAAAAATGAATATTATCTGGTTGGGGACATTGGTTAGGTTTAATAGCTGTATAAGTGCAAATACGATTTATAGGATAGCTATTATATATATATTGTAACCATGATGGGGGAGTGACGAAAAAAAATGAAAATAATGAAGAAAAAATCATGAATGATATGATGAACTAAAGGAAGGAAAAGAAAGAAATGAAGAAGAAAGATGAGAAATGGAAGATGATATGATAGAGGGTGTTAATTGTAACCTTTTAATGAAATGAAGAGAATGGGCGGGTAGGTGATGATGATGAAGATAAGATGAAATGATGAAAATATAAGATAAAATGGAGATGAAGATAAGAGGAAATGGTGATAATATAAGATACGATGGAGATGAAGATAAGAGGAAATGGTGGAATGAAAAGGGAGATGATGATGAAGAAAGAGAAAAATAATGGAATGAAAATTATAAACTAATCTATAAGAGACTTCTAACGACTTGACTCAGTGGGGTTACAATAAAATTAAGAAAGAATGCTAATCCAGAGATATACAATCGGACAAAGACCAAATTCAACACTAATGCAAATAACTATTGGGGGATGTTCACTAATTTAACATGAATAATATAAAAGACCATTAAAATCATTATTTAATAATTATTAGAATCAGTCTCCTACCAGATCCTACACTCTGTATAAAACAAATGATACTTTGTTGGAAGGACTATCTCAGTGAATTATATTAACAAGGCAACAAGAGTAAATACTCTCAGGGGTTTAAAACTAAACCTCTTGTGCAAGATAAAAGTTTAAGTTGCCTAAAAAATGATTGCCTAAAAAATGATTGCTTGGATAAATAAACAAATGAATGATATATTGACTGACCATAAGAGAACTATCTTATCTTATGTTCAATTACAGTATAATAAAAAAATATTAATTAAAAAATTTGATGAGTTAATTTAAATGTAAACTAATTATGGCCTCTTATCCAAGACATTACTGGAGCAGAGAAAAGGACAAGAGTATTTTTATGCCTTCCCACATACTCACAGACAACTTACTAATGACCTTAAATTCAGATGGATTTAAAAAATTTTAAATATACAAGATAATATAAGATAATGTGCAGCTTTTAAAATAAAATAGTAAATACACTTCTGAAGCACTAATATTCTTCATCTCACATTGCATAATCTTCAGTCTGAGGGGAAATAATAATAACTTGAAGATCAACTTTAAAATGAGTATTCAATTAAGTATCTGTAATTATGTGATTATCTGCTACTGTGATTCAATCTGAGAATCACAAAGATTAGCATGACTTTATATAATTTAAACCAGTATAAAAATATATTTTGTATACTTTATGAAAATTTTGTGAACCTTTGGAATTCAAGACAATATTTTATACAAAAGTAAAACAAACAAAAATCGAAACGTTTTAAATAATAATAAATTTGGTTTATTAATAACAATAAAATATACATATTTACAAAATTACTGGAATAAACATTGCCAAGATAGCGCTGGAATCTTTTAAAACAATTTGACTCTCAAACTTTGTCTTGACTTTCAAAATTATAACATTTTTATGTGACTAAAGTTACCGAGTATTCCTCTTTACCTCCCTTTTTTAAAAACTGTTTATTTCAGTAAACACACAAGAAATAAATAAATACAAGAGCAATCATATTTGATATTAAACTCTAATCTCTTTAAATAATTAAAGATTCTAAATCTGTACACTTTAATTACAATAGTATGAGTTTAACAAACATAATTCTATTTGAATTGGATATTTAATAATATTGGAGTGTCATTTAACAACCAGAATAATACACTAATAGGTTGATATTTATTAACCTAAGCTAAGCAAACGCTAAGCTGGGACTAGCATATACAGCATATATTTTAAATTATTATTAGTTACACTGACACTATTAAGATTATAGCTAGTGATGCATTTAAATATGACTAAGCTAACTTTAAATTAAATTAAATGCATGGGCCACTCATTCATCAGAGATAATTTTAACACATATTTCAATAAATTCTGTCCACATAAAACTACTACAATAAATGTTTTAAAATTAAAATTTAAAAGACTTACAATTCCAGTGGCAAAAAACTCTGGATGAACATATTAAACTTAGTATGTGTGAATTGCCACTTATAACCATATGCATAATCTATATACTTAAAATAAATATAAATTATTGTTGGTTGTTTTGTGGATGATAAAACTATCATAACAGCACAATTCAGACATTGATATACCTTTAAGCCTTAAAAATAGCTAACTACAATCTGAAGAAGCAGAGTTCCTCAAACAAACATATCTTGTCATTACATATTTAAAACAAATGCAACATCACCTACTGTGGTGGAACTAGTATTAATACATCTGATAGGCCAAAATAAATACATATATGCACTGCAGAGCTGAATAAGAATGTGGTGGCTTCCAAAAATACCTATCTTTGAGGCAGAAAATAGGATGCCTAGACCTTGTCTCTACACATCAGGAATAGGAAAGACACACCATGAAAATCTGATCCTCTTCATGGGATCTAAGCACTTCAAAATATGTGATTATAATCACTAAAAATACAAATATCTGATGTACTATAATCCTCAATGGGAGTGAGCACTATCACCTCATGAAAAAGCAATAAAATAAGGATGGTGGACCTTGTCTACACCATCAGGCATACTAATAATACAATAAAGCCTTGCTCTATGAGTCTAACAAATATTTAACTAACAATAAGATATAAACATCGCTTTAACTGACTAAAGTGCTCAATAAAATTTTTTTAAAATACAACACACATACTCAATGTCAGAACCAACAGTGCAAACTATGTCAACCGACTAGATAAGAATTACTTAAAAATTAAATGCATATAAAATTCTAGGCAAAGGTACAATGCACACATAATAAAATATTAAGTATTAAAATATAATAGCTAGTGGACATTTAAAAGACTGCGAATAAATTGCGAAAAAATTAATTCTCAATGTGTATATAAAAATATTTGCGGTTATTATTAATTTAGCATTTATAAAACAAATAAATGGAAAATCCTCTGATAAACATCTTTGGCTGATATATATATAAAACTGAGTGAAATACCTTACACATTTAAATAAGCTAAGAATGAGATATTCAAATTTCCAAGGATAAAAATTATTAAATACAACTTAACTTGTGAGACGTTTAACAAATATAATTCTACCTGAGAATGGTAGAATATCTACTCATTCTAATAAACCAATTAAGTCTAAAATTACAATATTAATTTACCAAACAGTATTACACATATTTAAAAAAATATATAGCATAAATATTTTCTGTTTTTTTTATAAAAAAAAACCAATAAAACACGCAAAATAAAAATACTTTAGTTCATAGCTTTAGCTTCCTCCATACTGGTTTTTTTGTTCAAGACATTTATATAATTTATTGAATACTATTTATCTAATGGTGTGAAGCTTCTGGTCAAAACATTTAACTTAAACATGACAAAGATTTCCAAATAAAACATATTTAATAGTTCTTTAAAGTTAATGCAATTTCTTCCTTTAAAGATATTTTTATTTCAAATATGCAAAATAATAAAACATTATAATAATACTAATAAAATAAAAGGAGCTGGCAATAAAATGGTAGGTAAAATAAATGATTCAGCTGAGATTATTATGGGATCCCGGGTTCAATTATACAATAATATAGCTTCATATTAATTCCATTTTTTTTTAAAGAACGCATTTTTAAGCAGTTTTCTCTTTTTTAAAGTTAGTTTTGCATACAACATTTTAAATACTTCCAAATAATTTCTCTTTAATTTTTTTAACATAGGAGTGAGTGCATTTTGCAAGTAGAAAATTCCATCTGTCCAATAAGTTAGAAATAGTTATCATAAATTTCATGTATAGATATAAGCAAATATAACAGTTTATTATAACTATACTTAACATTTAATAGATAAAGTTTGTCCATAAATAATTACAGTTTATAACATTTTTGTCAAGCTATTTGAGAAGTAGATAATTAATATAACGAATAATATCTTTTTAGTTGAACATTAGGCAAAATTAATATATTCTTGGTACTTGAAATCAGTTATAAATGAACTTAAACAAGAATATTGAAGTTTTTAATTATAGTAAAGTTACTACAAATGTTTTTACACTTTCCTCATTTAAATTTTCTTTTAGGTAATGAATAACTAAGTAATTTTTGACCATAAAGTTTGATACAGTAACAATCATTAAGCCATACTTATATTATTTGTCCATATCTTAAATTCATTTCATGGAAGATATTAGTTATGCAGTTAGTGAAGAAGATAGCAGATATAAAATTTCCTTTAAACATTTTCACTATAGCTTTAAGAATATTAATTGAAAGTCGATGCCAAGAAATTGGGTTACCTCTTATGTTTAGCAGTCACACATTATAATTTTACAATAATTAAATATATTTTAACATACTTCTGTTTAAAAAAATAATAAACTTTTAAAAAAAATACAACTTGTTTAGAAGAAGAAAGATTTCAGGAACCTTCAGGATTTAATAACACAACCAAAAATACAATAAAACCTTCTATTTATAACAATTATTTATATCCCCTCCCAAAATTTTTAATGTCAATTTATTTTAATCAGCCAATAAATATAATTTATTTCATTTTAACAGTAATTTTTTTTAAAATCAGCTGGAAAATTGATTGATAAGTGACGTCAGTTTGATCTAATTTTTTGAAAATCACATGGTTTAATGATTTAAATTAAAAGTTAATAATTAGCTTTTATGTAATAAAACAATAAATAAATTGTATTACATAAAATAAAAAATAGAAATACTAATATAAAATTAAAACTAATTTCACTTATCAAAATACACTTTTTAAAATATTTAAATATAATTATTTTGTTCATTCATTTGTTTTCTTGTTAATTTAATATTATAGCTAATTATCTATTCATTTTCTTCTTTTATCTCTATGCATTCACACACACATACACATGTATGACCTTTAACCTGACCTTCACTAGTTAATTATAACTTTTTAATGACTCCAAAAAAAATATTAAAGGATATTATATAACTTTTAACAAAATAAGGCTAATTTACATTAAAGATTAATTATTATTTGACTGCTTTAATAAAACTAAAAATTAATTTTAAATCAATTTGATATTATTTATTTTATTTATAACATTAGCTCAGTTGTTAACTATAAATTAGAAATAAATAAAACAGAAGTTGTTCTATGATACAGTTAACATTATTTATTGTTGTTTTAAATACTAACCTAAATATTTACTATGAGAAAAATGCTATCTTATATCTCCTACAAAACCAATTATAATTATGTTACTTACTTTGACATAATTATATAAAATTTACTAAATATTACAATATTATCAATTATTATGACATCTTATTCATTAACTAACTAATTTCTTCTTTTTTATTATTATTTCTTAAAACAAATAATTGCAATAAAATGGTTGAGCTAAGATTTATTCTGGAACCTATTGGAGCCAGATGAAGCTTCATTTATATATATATGATAACTAGATGGAGCTTTACCAATAGCTCCTAACAAGCTTTTGTTTACATAAATATAAAATATATTGCATAGGCTTTTACTATATGGTGAAACTGAACTGATTTCAGACCCATATAGCTATCTGGTTTGTTAAGCTGGGTTTGAAGACATTATGTGTCTGATAAATTCATGCTTTCAAACTGATAGAAATGTGTTTGATAAATGCTGACTTTAGATTTGGGATTTAGTTCTAGTTTCTAGTCTCCCAGCCTTCACTGATGTGAGCCATAAGCTTGAAACCAGCTGGTCTCGAGGGGGGTGACAATGATAGAGATTTTGAATTCTATTTCTCTCGGCATTTATGTAAACAAAAGCTTGTTAGGAGCTATTGGTAAAGCTCCATCTACTGATCATAAAATGCAAGCTTAAAGCAAGTTATGAAATTTAAAACTTGTTTTGATTATCATATATATATAATAATGGTCGGGGAAACAGTAGAGTCTTACCGTATCTGCCATACAGGGTGCCACCAGGCCATTTGAACCTGGAAAATTTATATAGTAGGCAGATACATGGTGTTAAGATCTAAATTTTACATATTTTATTATGACAGTCAGCCCCAGTCACTAGCTCACAGAGTAGCAGCGATAATTCTTAATATCAAAAAAATAAAAGAAGCATCTGCCAGTAATAACACACACAAACATTACAATATATATATATATATGTGTGTGTGTGTAATGCTTAAAACGATTTGTGTATGAACATGAGGATAGGCAGACCTTCTAGATTATTAAGACATTTAAAACGATTTAATAGGACATATAAATTGATCACATCTAATTCTTAGTTTATGAGTATATTTTGTTAGTTAAAAGATTTCTTGTGACCAGTGTCACTAACCATATATTAAGAAATGTAGTTTACACTTGAAGTTTATGAATTTAAAGTTAAAACATACAATCAAATTAGTTAATAGTGGTTTATTATTACTTCAAATATATTTCCCTAGTGTACTTATAGTTCTAGTGGTATATTGGGCAGTTAGCATAAGAATATAATTCCATAGCAACTGTGAAACACATTTTATTGATGATGAGACATTTACTTTTTTAATTCTTTTTTTAGTTTAATTTAAAAAAAGAAAGAGCTCCGAAGATGTGTAATATTGTAGTATATGTTGGTATTATTATTGTTAATAAAGTTTTGTAATTTAATAAATTTTGTCTGTGTCTTAATATTTTGGATCACATAAATTCCAGAAATACAATCATGTTCAAATCCAATAGTATGTTGATATTTCACCATTTAAATAAAATCATATCATCATACAATTATAATTACTACATAATGGAGTAGTGGAGGAGATTTTTTAATCCAATTTAAAGAGATAATGATGTAAATACTGCAAACTCACATCACACATATGTCAATTTATACAATGATTTTGTTAGCACTAAAGTAGAGTTTACCATACTTGGTAGGATCATGGATGCTGTGGATGGGAATAAAATCCTTTCTCCAGTAGCAGTATTCAAATACCTTCCCAGTTGATATTTGTTATTTATTTATTTTTTTAATAATCGAAGCATTTGGGATATTTCACCAATAAATAATTATTGTGTTTTAATTTTTTTTTATATTAATTGGAAATAATAAGAATGATGTTTGGTCTGACTAACTAGAACTAAAGTCAATTATTAGTTCCATCCCTGGGAGAGTATTCATAAAACGATAATAATTTTATATCAATATCTGAATTTTCACACCCCATTGGTCTAAATCTCTGAGATAAGATTAACAGAGACAAAGAGTGAAGGTTAGCTTATGGGATTTTTTTCCATTGTCATGTGAGCAGCTTCTTTAAATTTTTTTTCTTTGTACCTTTTCTTTGCTAAATATTTTTGTATTTTCCCAATTTTTCTAAAGACATTCAATACTCATATTAGATGATGGAAATAGTCCAATAGAACACCACCATCACAAACCTTGAGGAAAACATTATGTATTCAGTATGGACCTGATACTTCATCAAACTTTAGACATTGTGAAAAATTATGTTTAAAGTTGGCCAAAGTAGAAAATCATTTAACTTTCTTATGTAAATGTAAATCTGAGGGGATAATTCCTAAAGGTTTGCAACTAAAACCTCCAATTCACTCTCAGAGAGCTCGGAAAATCAGCAAGTGAAGCTCTGTTAAGAGAAAGAATAAATGCTCAAAGACTTTCTAAGTATCAAACAATGCATTCCATTAATAATGTAGAATGTTTTCTAAAAAATAAACTTAGTGATGAACAATCCATGAGAGTTTCTCAAGGAGTAAGAAAATCATATTCCATGTCATATGGAAAAATAAAAGAATGCTAAAAGAAGAAACTTACTAACCTACGTGGGCATATCAAAAATCATAATGTTCCAATCGATGTATCATCTTCACCTGTTAAAAATGTCAATTCTAAACATCTAACAGATACTGAAATTTCTGTTCTTGAAAAAGGATTAAACTTTATTTTAACACTATTTAATATCACTTTATTAGATATAATGGCAACCACTGAGAAGGTCACCCAAAAATTGCTTTTAGAAAAGGTAGCCGACTTATGCTGGAGAATAAAAAGAACACTTGACAAGCAACAAAAGTTGAAGTCAAACATATCCCAGTGTGAGAGGAAAGCAATTAAATCTCTCAAAGTAGATAAATCTGTAATTATTCTCCCTGCTGATAAAGGCAATGCTATAGTTATAATGGATACAACTGATTATGACAATAAAATACAAGAACTCCTCACAGCAAGCCAATATAAAAAGTATGAAACGGAGTATGGAAACAAAGTTACAAGGATTACTCAGAAAGCATTGCAGGTGCTTCACTAATTCAGAAAAAAGTAAAATAACATCATATTTCAATAAAATTCCTCATCTTTAGCTCTGCCTAAAATCCATAAGGATCATGTTCCATTAAGACCTATTTTTAGTTCTAGGGATTCTTTTTGCCAAAATTTGGCAAGATTTCTTTTCAAAGTTCTAAATCTTTTGGCATACAAGACCCAGCCT